>MJUU01064619.1:216571-240190 GCA_002080025.1 Modiolus philippinarum | reverse complement strand
AAACATAAAAAAAACAGACAGAAAGACAAAAAAAAATAAAAAAAAATAAAAAGAAAAAAAAACGAAGAGATATACGTCCATGGATGTGACCTCAGCGTGGTTGACTTCAGTAGAGCAATAAATACTAATTTGGTAAAATAGTGCAGAGATGATTATATGTCTCTGCTTAGTGTAAAATAATTTTAAAAAGCATGGAACCCAAAAGCCACATTAGAGAATTAAAACGATCTATAAGCCATATCTGTGACTGATGCAAGAAAGCTAGGGATATAGTGAAAATATGTCAGGTACGAACATGACGAATATATATGCATATAGGATGGCAATATTTAGATACTGAATAGATGCAGAGAAAGTCGTGAGAAAAGAGGTCAGAAATTCATACTTTAGTATCAAAGCTTTATTATATTCCGTTGTCCATATTTTCCTTACACGTGTCCGTATTTTCCGGACTAGCACTTGTACAAGTATATGCGTTTTTTTTCAATTGGAACAGTGCAAGCAACATTCGATATCATCTGGTTTTTACGTCCCATTGCACGGTAACAAAATACAATGTACAGGATATGATAACTAGGTACCTACTTGTCCACACTTTTCAAACATCGGTATGACCCAAGGTGTCCGTATTTACCGGAATCTCCCCTATAAGGCCAAAATCAAATTATTGTTTGTTTCCCCAAATCCGACTCTGCCCAGCTAGGTGTGGGTAGGTAGGTAGGGAAATTTATTTTATTTTTTTTTGAAAAACATAATTTTACAGCAAATTTCATCAACATTAATTTCTAATGCAGAAAAAAAATTTCCTCCCCAAAATTGGCAATAAAATATTTTGGGTAGCAGGGATTTTTCTGGGCCAGTTGGGTTTGGGGAAACAAACAATATCTTATTTTAGGCCTAAATTAAAAGGAAAGGTACATGTACATGTAGCTATAGATTACTTCACATGAGCATGGGATTTACTGTTAATTATTTCCTTACATGCCTTTGTTAGCTACAGACAGTAATTAGCTTTTTTCATTGTAATTAATGAATAATCATGGTAATTAT
Source organism: Modiolus philippinarum (assembly GCA_002080025.1). Classification (NCBI taxonomy): domain Eukaryota; kingdom Metazoa; phylum Mollusca; class Bivalvia; order Mytilida; family Modiolidae; genus Modiolus; species Modiolus philippinarum. The sequence goes on along the minus strand of MJUU01064619.1, from coordinate 239,140 downwards.
TACTTTGATTTGTACAGCTAAATTGGTAAGAACTCGGAAAGACCTCATTCATTAATTCATTTTAGCCATTCTCTTCTTGACCAGAATGAAATATTGAACATATAGGTGTATTTAACCACACTTATGTGCCGGTAGTTGTTATCTATAATGGACTGATCACTTTCGAAAATGACATGTGCTAACTGATCCTGGAGATGAAAAAAATTACACCTGACCTTTTTTCGCTCACCTAGCAAAATTGATATTAACTAGGCAAAATAAGATGATTTTCATCTACTAAATACTATATATTTGTATCAATCATAAATCAATCATAAATCCAAAATGACTACCACTGTATACAATGTAGAACTCTTAAGGGCCTTAAATCTTGTACATTGCTTATATTCGTGAGAACCATTTCATACATCTAGTTGATGTTAACTTGGCTTTGTCTTATGCTGTAAGATTTTACTACATGTACCAATCATAAATTAATGAGCCAGAAAGATGCTATAGTTATCATACAATAATGAAAATCTTAAGAGTCTGTATATACTGGCTCCAATTACATGATGTTAGAAAAGTTTACTTAAACAAGTAAATGAAATTTACCCAAAACCAAGTTAACTTTTTTAGGTAATCAGTTATTAACCTTTTAAGTTAAACAAAATTACTTATATAAGGGTGACCCCTTACTCTCTGACAGGCAAAATTTTAGTATTTAGGCATGTGTGACCGAATTTCAGGCAATTGGTTGTTTTTTGAAACATAATGTTTGAACAAGCAAGTAATTAATATGTTCTGAAGGCATTGTATGTCTTCCCAAATGTTAAACATTTACATCTGTTAGATTGATAACCAGGAAGGAATATTGACTAGGCTCAGGCTGTAACATTTTTTATGCCCAATCTGTAGTGTGAGGCCACTAGGGGCATTAAGTTTTACCCTTGTTTATACATCTGTTCATACATATGTCTGAAAATTTTTATCAACTATTTTTCAACTGGTGTTTGTAGTATTGATTTGATATTTGGTCTGAAGGGGCCATTAAGTTTTACTCTTGTCCGTTCTGAAGTGTATCTTAAAATTTCTGTCTAGGCCTTTTTTAGTACAGATCTGATATTTTGTCAGAAGCTCATACCACCATGGAGTGCATTTTCACACCTCTTGGAACACTACATGCAGTTTACAGATTTAGCCATTTTGACAGTTTTTATACCCCGCCACACATAGTGGCGAGGTATTATGTGATGTGATAGACTCAGTCGTTTGTCCGTTAGTCCATCTGTCCGTCCCCGGAAGTGTCCGACTGATAACTTGTAAACAAAATAACATAAGGTCTTCAAACGTGGTACGCAACTTGTTTACCACAAAACTCAGCCCAAGTTTGATTTCAGGTTCTGGAGTTATGCCCCTTGAAACTTTGAAAAGTCTTCTGGGTAATTTATAGTTTCTTTGATCTACATTTCATGCTTAGTTACTATTCTTGATTTTTTTTTCATCTATAAATTTTGTGAATTTTAGGGTTTTGGACTGATAACTTTAGAATGATATAATATATCGTTTTCAAACTAGGTATGTAACTTGTCTACCATGAAACTCAGGTCAAATTCCATTTAAGGTACAGAGGTCCAAGGGATTCTGGAGTTATGCCCCTTGAAACTTTGAAATTTTGCAAATTTGAGGGTTTCAGACTGATAACTTGTGAAAGAAATAACATACTGTCTTTTAATTTGGTATGTAAGTTGTTTACCATAAAACACAGGCCAAGTATAATTTTGGCTTCAGAAGTACACAGGGATCTGGAGTTATTCCTCTTTAAACTTTAAAATTTTATGAAATGTGGCGGGGTATCAACTATTTTTCCATTATAGAGTAATTTGTCAAACTTTTCTCTGCAGTTACGTGTCCTGAATAGAATATAAGTTGGGGCATTCATGTTTCATTGACACATTTTCTTTTGTAGGCTTTTAGTATCAGGCATGTTGATTGATCAGTTCTGTGATTCACTCACTCAACAGTTTACCATTGACTATGAAAGTTTATTCCAAGGTCATCATGGTCATATGAATGCTCTGTCAATGACATTCCTGCTGAATCAAGGAAACCAATACAAAATTAGGGGTATTGTTGACAGGGCTTTTACTTATCTTTTTATGCCCCCAGATCGAGGATCGGGGGCATATTGTTTTTGTCCTGTCTGTCTGTCTGTTTGTCTGTGCGTCCGAAACTTTAACCTCGGCTATAACTTTTGAACTATATAAGGTAGACTTTTGATACTTGGCAAGTAAAGGTCTAGTCAAGAGGAACATAAATATGCAAAAAAAATTAGGTCAAAGGTCAAAGGTCAAGGTCATAGGGGTCAAAAAGGGGTAAAAATCGGAATCTGGGGGCATATGTAGTGTTTCACAAACACATCTTGTTCTCTGTAGTATTTGTTCTTGCTTTCAAATGCTGTTTGCAGAATGTTTTTATCTTAATTATTTTATCAATTGTTTTAGTTAATCTCAAATCTTAATTCTATGTCCACAGAACAAGATATGGACAACATTGGAGAAAGATCCCATATTTTCCCAGTCAGTGGTCACAGAATCACTAGAAGAACAGAGAAAGAAGACATTTTTAAGAGTGAAAAGGTTATTTGAATATAACATTTTAACTGATGATGAAATATTTAGTAACCCACTGAAGCATAAGATTTTCACTGACTCCATAGGGATGTATGATTGGTCACTGATGACAAAGTTCCAAATAGATGTGGAATTCACTGGTGGAAGTATTGGTGCTTCTGGTACAACAAGGCATGCTGACATAGCACAAAAATTTAAAACATTTGAGGTTAGCTAATATATTTAATCATAGAAATATATTTCTCTAATGATATGTCAAGTTTAAACTGGTTTTGACCCGTTAGATAAATTTTCTTTATTCAACGTATGTTGAATTAAGCACCGTGCTATTTTCCGCCAAATCTATTCGGAATACAATTCTCGGTGTTTATCATTGATCATTAGAGAAAAAGATTACACCACTTTATCCCGTTTATTACCATATTTTATCCACTCTCGATAGTTAAATTTAAAAAATTTTAAAATGCTCGGCAAGCCTCGCAATTAAAATTTTAGAATTTAACTATCTCTAGTGGATAAAATACGGTAATGAACGGGATCTTGTGGTGTAATCTATATAAACATTGTGTATTTATGTAGAAAAAATTTTACATGTCAATGTAGAAAGTAACTCTCTTGTTTTGCAGAACAATTCAACATGGTTTTACATGTCATTGCAAGATGCAACTTTACATGTCACTACAGTGTATATATCTTCACATGCCACGGTAACATTACTTCACATTGTTACAGAACATATAACTTCACATAATTAAAATACATGACTTCACATGTAATTACAGAACCTGACATCATTACAGAATATAACTTCACATATCATTACACGAAATAATTTCACATGTCATCACAGAATATAACTTCACATAACATTACAGAACATAATTCTTCACATGTCATTGGAAGACAAAACTTCACATGCATATGACATTACAGAACATAACTTCACATGGCACTATAAACATAATTTCACAATCAACTGTTAACATAATTTTACATCATTACAGAACTGAACACAAATTCACATGTATTTGAAAGACATAACTTCACATGTCATCACAGAACAGAACCAAACATCATTACAGAATATAAACACACATGTCATTACAAAATAGAACTTAATACATGTATGTCATTATAGTGCATAACTGGACATGCCATTATTTACAGCATAGAAAGTCACATGATATCATTACAGAAATATGACCACACATATCATTACAGGAAATAGCATCACATGTCATCACAGAATGCAACTTCACATAAAATTACAGAACATAACGTTCTTCATATTTCATCGTTAGACATAACTTCACTTGTCATTAAAGAACACAAATTCATGTTTCATTGCAAAACATAACTTCACATGTCATTACAGAAAATAACTTCACACGTCATTGCAACACAGGATTTCACATGTCATTACAGAACATAACTTCACATGTCAATACTGAGTAGAATATGTCATTAAAAAATATAACTGCACATGTTATTACAGTAAATAACAGTTAATGTCATAACAAACAATGTTGACATGTCATTGTAGAACATAGCTTCACATGTTATGGGTATAATCTGTCGGACATTTTATAAAAACCTTTTACATAGCAAGTTTTTTTAGTTACTGTTTTTATAGTAAATAAGAGGAAACAGTAGCTATAGTGAAGGAGCAAAAATGTTAGAGTAATCATGATAATTTAATAACATGCTAAAGCTATTGATAGAACCTTAAACACATAATATACTGACCGTCAATTGACAGCAGAGAAATAGAAATATATGAATTTGTTGGGCACTTGAGAGGAAGGTTATGTGTTGTGAGATGTGGAATTCAGGCAGTCATTTTGAATTAAAACATAATGTGAAAAAACTCTTAAGACTAAAGGACTTAAAGATTTGAATCTGACACTTCTATTGTCACCATCAGGAGTTTAGTTGTCTTATTTGCATGTAATCTGATGGTTCTGCAACTTGTTGCTGAATTGTTAACATTTAACTAGATCTAGCATTTAGTGTTATCATTTTGGTATCATTTTTGCTTCAGTATTTATTTGCCAATGTATGGGGGGGTAGGTGGGGGACTGATCCTAGAATCCCGACTTTATTTTTTCTAAATCACGAAATCCCGAACTACAAAGAAACTTAAAGACTGATGAAATCCCGATTCACAGTGAATAAATTTCCCGAAATCCCAGAATCCCAGGCTTAAATCATAAGAATCCCGAAATCCCGGGCTTAAAAACATCCAATCCCGACATCCCGAAAAAGGTCCTTTTCCCATTGCAGGCTCACTGTTCACCCTATCAAACCACATTTAACCAAATTGCAAGCATCATATTGAGATAAATCTTGATGTGTTAATGATGCAAGTTGTAGACCACTTAATTCAATATTAATAGCTGTTAAAAGTCCCAAAGGTCTAATCTTTGGCTAGCTTGCGCCTCAAGAAAAACCTTTTGCCCCTAATAAATTTTTACTTTAAAGATAAGATCAGAAATGAAATTTTCATAGAAAATGATCAATTATCCTATGAAAATTTATATAATGAGAAAATGAATGGAGAAAACCTCAGTATTTTTTCTAAGTAAATAAATTTAATGCTGATTTTATTTACTCGTACAAGTAAAAATAATTAACCTAAGGATGGTGAAAAGTTTTTACTTCATGCAGTGGGATCCCTGACTGGCAAATGTAAACAGAAATACAGCATAACTGTAAACAGAATACAGTTAACATTTTTGTGAAATGGATATTTGTACTATCAAAAAGAAAGTACAGTAGATTGTCCTCTTGTGAATATGTTGCTTACCCTTTAATAGACTAACCATTTACATTGTAAATCAAGGAATTTACTGGTAGTCTGTTCCTGTTGAATTACTGTTGAAATCTACGATTCTTACAGATATTTACATTTGTAAACAGTATATTTTTTCTCAAAAACGTAATCCCCATATACCTCAATCAGTTATTCAAATTTGGTCAAAATGTAAGACATAAAAATGTATCTCAGAACAAGAAAATATGTTCAAGTCTTACCAGACATCTATGTTTATTGGCGTTTTCCTACAAAAATAACAGCATACAGAAAGAACGTAAATCAAACATTTCAGGTGCACAGGTTCCTGTACTCTGACCTTTGAAACATTGTAAGAAAGTCACTGACACATATTTGCATGTTTTTATGCTAATTTCAGTATTTTGGATGTTTTGCACTGACAGAGTTGAGCCATGGAAGTAACACCAAGGCCATGAGAACAACAGCTACCTTTGACCCCAGAACACAGGTAAAATATTAATAAAGAAGGTTTATTAAGATTTCTACTGTTGAATTTTGATGGCTGGAACACCCACAAACTGACCTAAGTGACAAAGGAAAACACATGAAGTTAAAGGGTTGTTTGAGCTATCAAGATTGAACTATGTTTAAATTTGAACAAAAGGACCAGAAAAGGGGTTTGAGACATCCACGGCGTTCAAGGTATTTGTAGTTTGAGCTACCGAAGTTAACAACTGTACATGTATACAGTCAAAAACGTGATTTGTAGTACTTGAATGTTTTGAAATCTCAGATATCAAATAAAACTGATAGTCCAAGAAAATTGGCAATGAATTAATTCTAGTCCTAGAAATTGGTTTTAACTTAACTCAAGTTCTAGAAATTGGTTTTAACTTAATTCTAGCCCAAGAAAATTGATTTTGACTTGATTCTTGTCCTATAAAATTGGTTTTAACTTGATTCTAGTCATAGATAATTGGTAATGACCTAATTCTAGTCCTATAGAATTTGTTTTGACTTAATTCTAGTTGTTAAGAATTGGTTTCAGTTTAATTTAGTTGTAGAAAATTGATTTTAACAATTCTAGTCCTACAAATTGTTTTTAACTCAATTCTAGTCCAAGAAAATTGGTTTTGACTTTATTCTAATCCTAGAAAATTGGTTTTTACTTAAAAATAATATTCTAGTCATAGAAAATTGGTTTTTACTTAAAAATAATATTCTAGTCATAGAAAATTGGTTTTTACTTCATTCTAGTCAAACAAAATTGGTTATGACCTAATTCTAGTCCTACAAAATTGGTTTAAGCTTAATTCTAGTCCTAGAATTTTTTTTGGACTTAATTCTGGTCCTAGAATTTTTTTTGGACTTAATTCTAGTCCTAGAAATGTGTTTATTTAACATAATTCTAGTCTTAGGAATTCAGTATTAACGTAAATCTAGTCCTGGAAATTGATTTTAACTTAATTCTAGTCATAGAATATTGATATGAAATTTGGTGTAAACATAATTCTAGTCATGTAAATTTGGTGTTAACTTACTGTGAAAGTACTAATGTTCGTGGGGTTCGAATTTTTTTTGATCTCGTGGTTCGTCAAAACCATGAAATTAAGCTCCCGACTAAGTGCATTTTTTTCGAAGAGTTTAATGCAGAAAATTCGAAACCACGAATCTAAGTACCCACGAAAATGTGATTTTCATGAAAACCACAAAAAATTAATGTCCACGAATAAAAGGACTTCCACAGTAATTCATTTTTACCTTTTTATTTGAAATTTTTGAGAAGGTGCATCACAGTATGATGTATAATATTTACAATCTACAAAAAATTTATGCATGTTCATTTTATAAAATAAAAGCCAAGTAAACACATGAAATAAAAAACTTTTTAATTGTTCTCTTCAATATAGAGTTAAGCCTTATATATGTATACCGTATATAGAGTAATTTTCGCATTGGCTTTTGTTCACGATTTTGGTGTAAAACAGGGCAGTGAAAAATTCGCTAAGTTTATAATTTGCGTTTTTATATCTCATCTAATGCATTTGAATTGGCGGTGAAATTTTCGGGAAAAATTAGACAAGCTAAAAAAAAACCTGATATACATTATGTAATTGACTTCTCAGTATTAATTCTAGATGGTTCTATCAATGCCATCATATTAAGAAGTGGTTTACGATTGAGTGTATATGTAATTTTATGATATTTTTTTAATTTTCAGGAATTTGTATTAAATACTCCAGATTTTGAAGCCACGAAGATTTGGGCAGGAAACATGGGTAAATCTGCTACACATGCATTAACATATGCACAGTTATACACCCCTGATGGACAATGTCATGGTTTACATTCCTTTGTTGTTCCAATCAGAGATCCAGATACACTTAGAAGTTACCCAGGAGTTGTTGTGGGTGATCAGGGTGAAAAACTAGGACTGAATGGTCTGGATAATGGGTATTTTTTTTAAGTTATGAATATTTTAATATAATTGACATCTTCAAATTTTGAGTGATACACATGTACATATGTATTGAAATTAAAGGATACTAAAATAGATAAGGAAAATTATGTGATATTTGAATGATATTTGTTACTTATTCCATCTGCTGACAGATTAAAAAAAAGAGAATCAATGAAATTTAGACATGTGGTAAATACTAACAAAATATAGAAGTTACAGTTAGTTTTGTTTCTGCATATGTGCATTTTGACAACTTGTGTCTCTTCATTGCAGATAAAATCAAAGCATTTGGAAACTTGCCCATTAACCACAATACATGTAAAGCTGATAGAGATCCAATAACCAATAGGATCTAAATAGCAAAGCCTAAGAGCTTTGCATGAAGGAGATACTTCTTAGTTTCAAACAAAATTGGTAAAATTGTAAGCTATGAATGTTCACAGTTTTGTAAAATTTATCTTGAACATTGGCAACTTTTAATTTGTAATTTTTGGATTTATTGATTTTATTTTGTTGTAGAATGGTTCCATTCAGTCTGTAGATGTGCAATAAGTTTTGGGGTCTTGACATCTTTGGGTACAGATATCTTTTGTTGTAAATTCTTTCACATGTTTCTGATGACTAAGATCTCATTTTCATTTTTCATGGAATTTATAAACGTAGCAACTTGACTTTCACATCCAAGTTCACATTACATCAAAGTACTTTGATGTATTTTGGGGACATTTAAGAAATAATTCACGGTAGTTGAGCATATGGCAATTTTGCCAGATGTTGGCCCTTTATGGCAAATATTTTACCCAGAGCATATGCGAGGGGTAAAATATAAAGGGGGGTGACAAGCTTTTGGGAAATGGGAAAAATGGGTAAAAAATTTAGGGAAATGGGAAAAATGGTGAAAAAAATTAGGGAAATGGGAAAAAACAACAAGTGGTAAATGGGAAAAACGAAGAAAAAAAAATTGGGATGGGAAACGAGGCCCAAAAATTGTGGGAAATGGGGAAAAAATGTCCAAAAAATGTGGGAAATGGGAGAACAGACACCCCGTGTCACCCCCTCAATATAGGTATAAAGGACAACCCTGTGGTAAATCAACATATATTCCTGTACCGTGAATTATTTTGATTCTAGGTGAAACAGCCATTTTACCCCGTAAAGTATATGTTTTGCTCTATGACGCTGCAAAAACTGTAGCAAACTATCTATGACGTTATCAAAAGTAATGTCGATTGTCATGACAATACCCAAGAGTATATGCAGATGTTACAACAGTTATAGACACAAGGCGATTGAAGGGCGTCATATTAGAATTGTAAATTAACCTTGGCCTTAATTGTACACATGAGTGATCTTGTTAAATTGGAACAAAGTTTTAATTTCTGAGCAACTGCAGTATATAACTAGAAGTGGCTCCATCAGAAAGGATGGCCATTCCCGCACTGTCTTGATTTTCAAAAATATTGCTGTTGTCATAGAAATCACAAAAATCTATGATTACATGCTAGAATTTCAAGAACAGGAAATTTAACAAACTAGGAATCAAATATTCAGGAATTTTTGTCCCCCGCCGCAAGCGGAGCGGGGACATAGAAATGCCGGGGTCCGTGCATCTGTGTGTCCGTCCATCACTCTATCTTGTAAGTGCTCTCATGCCTACAAATGTCAACAGATTTTCATGAAATTTATACCAAATGTTTATATCGCTTATACCTTGGTCAAGTTCGAAAAGCAGCCTCAGTCAATACTGTTTGACGGAGTTATGGGACTTTGACCGAAATCATGACTCTGTTTTATCCGAAAATTGACCTTGTAAGCGCTCTCATGCCTACAAATTTTGATTGATTTTCATGAAATTTATACCAAATGTTTTTGCTACTAATGCCTTGGTCAAGTTCTAAAATCAGTCTCGGGCGATACTTTTTGATGGAGTTACTGGACTTTGACTGAAATCATGACTCTGTTTTATCATTGTAAGCGCTCTCATGCCTACAAATTTTGATTGATTTTCATGAAATTTATACCAAATGTTTATACCACTAATACCTTGGTCAAGTTCGAAAAGCAGCCTCGGTTGATACTTTTTGATGGAGTTATTGGACTTTGACACAAATAATGACCCTGTTTTATACTAAAATTGACCTTGAAAGCAATCTCATGCCTACAGATTTGGACAGAATCTCATGAAATTTATACCAAATGTTTATACTACTAAGACCTTGGTCAAGTTCTAAAATCAGCCTCAGTCGATACTTTTTGAAGGAGTTATTAGACTTTGACGAAAATAACGACTCTGTTTTATACAAAAATTGACCTTGTAAGCGCTCTCATGGCTACAAATTTTGACAGATTTTCATGAAATCCATAACAAATGTTAATACCACTAATACCTCGGTCAATTTAGAACATCAGCCATGGTACATACTTTTTAATCCCCACATATTTAATTCTGGAACAGCCCTGAATGTTTGAAAATATTGTAATTTCATATACAGTATACTAGTATATTGCTTGAGTGGCGGGGCACTTCTTGTATTTGGTGAAAATGTTTGTTCTTATTGAAACAAATTCCTAAACTATGGTTTCTATGTAGAATTCCCAATAATGAGTGGTCTTTTAGATTTTACATTAATATACCAAAACTGAAATCAAATATTTTTTGAAATTGAATTAGTGAAAATGTTTGTTCTATTGATGAAGTTGCTAGGAAGAATTCTAAAAATTGAGTGGTCTTTGAGACTTTCATGATACTGTATTTACAAAAATTGGAATCACATTTTAGAATTCTTAGTATTCAGAATTTAATTTTCCAAAGCATTTGCCAAAATATGAAATTATATGCTAAAATTAAAAAAAATATGATTCTTTGACATTCAGGAAATTTACAAAAGTAAGAACCTGACTCAGAAATTCAGAAAGCTTGTTGTGCATATACAGACTATATGCAACAATTCTGAGTTCTACTGACAAGGTTGATCTAACAGACTGGCAGGCAGACAGACAGACAGGCAGATGGACAGACACAGTGCCAAAACAAAATCCCCACCTTTTCTTTGGAAAAGTGCACGATGGGGATAATGATGATGTATATACTCATTATTATTTACTGTAGCCTTCTTTTACTTATACAAAGATGTTCCAGTCTGACATCTTCCATATATCTTTTCCCTCTGTTTCACAGTTAATAGGTTAATCACAGATTGTCAGTTAATAATTAAATGAAAAATCAATTGCTCTTGGACTCTCAGACATGTTTTGTGTTCTGTTTATTAGTAACAATCTGACAAAATTTGATGAAAACACTAAATGGTTAACTTTTTTTATATCCCGAATAGCTTATACATAACATGGAGATAAATCTGAATAAACTGTACTTCAGTACTTTGATTTTCAAAGTGATTAAGGTTTAATGTATTGTTTTATAGGTTCATGCAGTTTCAGAATTACAGAATTCCAAGAGAATATTTACTTAACAGGACAGGAGATGTCTTAGAAAATGGCAAATATGTCACTCCATACAAGGTACAGAAAATAACAAAAAATAATCTGACAAATGATTTTTGTGAAAGAGTTTTGAAATTTGAGTTCTATGAATTTACCCAGACCAATATATATATACAGTTGAACTTTCATGGCTCAAACTGCAATACTCAAACACCATGGATGACTAGAGCCCTTTTTCTGGACTTTTTGTTTAATACAGTTTGACTTCCATAGCACAAACTATTTTCATTGATCCCTTGAGTGTTGGATCCATGGAAGTTAACTGTATATACCAAGTATATATATTTATCGCTAATTTGCGCTATTTTCAATTGTTCTGAGCGACAATAATTCTATTATCACTGCACTGCGCTGATATGAACATATTATCGTCAATCTGTAAGGGACGTTAGCAACAGCGTATTAATATGACGTTGCGTGACGTTTCGTGACAAAAATAATTCCAAGAAAGAAAGCGCTATATTCAACTAAAAATAATATGTTTAACTAAAAAATATATCATTGGAAAAGGAAACGTATATCCGGTATTTTTCAATAAAAGAAGTAGCGATAAAAATACTATTAGTAATTTGTTTTGCTCGGATGGATTTCTCAGCTCGCATTGCATCTCGTGCTGTCGCACTCGATGCAATACAGAGAATTCCATTCTCACAAAACAAATTACTAATAGTATATATATATACAATGTATACATACAGAAGAAATTGTATTTGTATTTTTGGTTACTATAGCATTATAAAGTTCCACTGATGAAGGCCGGCTTGCCTTACCCAAAGCTCTGGATGTAAAATGAAGAGATTTTATTTATCTACCTGAATTTGAGAGATTTTGATATATACAGAAGATATATATATCGCAGTTATGAAGATCAGATCTACAGAAACTACTTTAATTTATTATTCTCAGGTTTAGGGATTGATTGTAAAATAATTTATGTCATAGGTATTCTAATAGGTATTGTAATTTAAGCATGAGTTGGGCCTTTAGATTAAAATTTATCAAAATGTGAGGAGGCCCAACTCAAGGTTGACTGAACACAACACTACTTCTGACATGAGTTATTTTGATTCAAATAGTTTCTATTTTGAAGTGTTGTCTTCATTGCTGTCTGTCTTTGACATCACAATATCTAATCTGATTGATATTATTGAGTACTATGGCAGTTGACAATAGGAGTCTTGTTTGAATTTCTTATTTGGTACACAGCCTCTATATGTCCTATCATACATGAACAGCAGCACGAAATTTGTTAGAAAATGCAATGCAACATTATATTTTTGACTCATTAGTTCACCTGACCCGAACGGTCAGTGCAAGCTTTTGCCATCACTTGGTGTCTGTCGTCCCTTGTCCGTCCGTCCGTCATCTGCGAGTTAAACTTTTCACATTTTCATCTTCTCCTCTGAAACCACTGAAGCAAATTTAACCAAACTTTACAAGAATGATGTACTAAAGGTCCTTTACAAAGATTGCTCATTTCGTTCTGATCCGATAAAAAATATGACCGCCAGCACGGAACTTAGGTTTAACATTGGACCCTATTGGAAAAATCACATTTTCAACTTTTCCTCTGAAACCCATGAAGCAATTTCAACAAAACTTTACAGGAATGATGTACTAGAGGTCCTTCACTAAGAATGCTCATTTTGTTCCGATCCAATAAAGACATAGCCGCCAGTACGGAACTTAGGTTTAACATTGGACCCTATGGGAAATCACATTCTTATCTTTTCCTCTGAAACCGCTGTAGCAAATTCAACCAAAACTTTACAGGAATGATGTCCTAGAGGTCCTTCACTAAGAATGCTCGTTTTGTTACCATCAAATAAAAAACATGGCCGCCAGCTGAAACTTAGGTTTAACATTGGACCCTAAGGGAAAAAACACATTATCATCTTTTCCTCTGAAACTGCTGAAGCAAATTCAACAAAACTTTATTTACAGGAATGATGTACTAGAGGTTCTTCACTAAGAAATGTCATTTTGTTCCGATCAGATAAAAAACATGGCTGCCAGTATAAAACTTAGGTTTAACATTGGACCCTATGGGAAAAATAACATTTTCATCTTCTCCTCTGAAACAGCTAAAGCAAATTCAAACAACCTTTACAGGAATGATGAATGGAAGGTCTTTTACAAAGATTGCTCATTTCATTCCGATCCGTAAAAAAATATGGTCGCCAGCACGGAACATAATTTAACATTGGCCCTATGGGAAAATCACATTTTCATTGGACCCTTTGGGAAAAATAACATTTTCATCTTCTCCTCTGAAATAGCTAAAGCAAATTCAAACAACCTTTACAGGAATGATGAATGGAAGGTCTTTTACAAAGATTGCTCATTTCATTCCGATCCGTAAACAAAATATGGTCGCCAGCACGGAACATAATTTAACATTGGCCCTATGGGAAAATCACATTTTCATCTTCCCCTTTGAAACAGCTGAAGCAAATTCAACCAAACTTTAGAGGAGTGATGTACTAAAGGTCCTTCACTAAGATTGCTCATTTCGTTCCCATCCAATAAAAACCATGGCCGCCAGCACAGAACATAATTTAACATTAGACCCTATGGGAAAATCCTATTTTCATCTTCACCTCTGAAATGGCCGAAGCAAATTCAACCAAACTTTACAGGAATGATGAACTAAAGGTCTTTTACAAAGATTGCTCATTTTGTTCCCATCTGATAAAAACATGGTTGCCAGCAAGGAACATAGTTTAACATTGGACCCTATGGGAAAATCACATTTTCATCTTCTCCTTTAAAACCTCTGAAGCAAGTTCAACCAAACTTTACAGGAATGATGTACTAAAGGTCCTAAAGATTGCTCATTCCATTCTGATCAGATGAAAAACATGGCTACCAGCAAGGAACATAGTTTAAAGTTGGACATTGTGGAAAAATCACATTTTCATCTTCTTCCCTGAAACTGCTGTAGCAGATTTAATCCAACTTTATAGGACTGATGTACTAGAGGTCCTTTACAAAGATTGCTCATTTTGTTCTTATTTGACATAAAACATGGCAGCCAGCACAGAATGTACGTTTTTCTTTACATTGGACTTATGGGAAAAATCATATTTTCATCATCTTCTCTGAAACTGTTGAAGCAAATTGTAGTGGAATGATGAGTAGAAGGTCCTTTGCAAAGTTTACTCATTTATATAGGACAAAAAACATAGATGCTAATAGAGAACATAGCTAAACATTAGACCTTTATTGGTAAAAAACATCATTTTTGGTCATGCATGGCAGAGAAGTATTTTGTCAGGTGAGCAATACATGCTCGGTCTCTGAGCCTCTAGTTCACATTTTCTACCAGATGTATTAATTAAGTTTTGCTATGCAGTCTTTACTCAGTCATTTAATACAAAATCCCAACCTTTGTATCTGTACTGGTCAAATAAATATTTTTTTTATCTCCTATCTTAGTATTTGGTCATGGATATAATATCCTTTGCATCCATCTGCTAAACTTTTGCATAGTTTTTGTGCAAGTGGTTTAATGAATTATAGACATTAGAATATAGGACATTTTGTTTTTGATACAGGCTTTATCACTACCAGTATCTAGCAAGCCCGTTAGGGTGAGCTTGATGCCTAATGCTGTGTAAAAGTCTGTATCAAAAGCAAAATGCCCTTTATTAGCTCACCTGGTCAAATCCCATGTGAGCTTTTGCCATCACTCGGTGTCTGTCGTCCATATGTCGTCCGTCCATCCGTTAACTTTTATTCAAAGATCTTCTTCTCTGAAACTACTGGGCCAATACTAATCAAACTTGGCCTGAATCATCTTTCAAGTTTGTGATTTTTATGACCGTAGACCAAACAACACGGCTGCTGTTACTAAAAATAGAACATAGGGGTAAATTGCTGTTTTTTGCAAATTACTCAAAATCATTACAGATATCAAAATTCTGACATAGTAAAAATGATCAGCATGATGAGATCTACCTGCCCTGCATTTTTGAAGAATATCCGTTGACCCGTCTTGGAGTTATTGCCCCTTTTCCGAAAAAATTTCAGTTTTCGTTACTTTTAGTCTTATATATTGAAAATGGTAGAAGACAGAAGTGCAGTTTATATAACAAAAATGGTCAGCATAGTAAGATCTACATGTCCTGCAATTTTGAAGAAAATCTGACAACCCACACAGGAGTTATTGCTGCTTTTTCTTTGAATTTTCACAATTTTTTAACATTTTTACTTTCATTTCAAAAACTGTTTGAGATAAAGGTTAAATGTGAATTGCAAAAGTGTTGAGGTTTTCCAGAACTACAATTTCTACATATGTCCAGCAGGTTTGCATATCATCCAAGATGGCCGCCAGCGGGGAAGATAGTTTAACATAGGACGCTATGGGAAATGCATTAAAAGATCTCCTCTGAAACCCCTGAGCCAATGGGGACCAAATTTTGTCACAGTAGTCTTTGGATGGTCCCCTTTAAAGTTTGCTATTTTTATGTTCGTACTTCATCCAAGATGGTCGCCAGCACGGGACATATGGGAAATGTATTCAAAGACCTTCTT
Source organism: Modiolus philippinarum (assembly GCA_002080025.1). Lineage (NCBI taxonomy): Eukaryota > Metazoa > Mollusca > Bivalvia > Mytilida > Modiolidae > Modiolus > Modiolus philippinarum. Next base: position 223,257 of record MJUU01064619.1, on the reverse strand, counting down.
CTCTGAAACTACCAAGTCAAACTGAACCAAACTTGGTCACAATAGTCCTTGGGTGGTCCCCTTTAAAGTTTGTCATTTTTACGTTCGTACCTCATCCAAGATGGCTGCCAGCGTGGAGCACAGTTTAACATAGGGACCCTATGGGAAATGCATTCAAATGTCTTCTCCTCTGAACCCACTGAGCCAATTGGAACCAAACTTGTTAGTATAGTCTTTAGATGTTTCCCTTCAAAGTTTGTGATTTTTATGTTCATACCTCATTCAAGATGGCCGCCAGCATGGAACATAGTTTAACATAGGGACTCTATGGGAAATGCATTCAAATGTCTTCTCCTCTGAACCTACTGAGCCAATTGGAACCAAATTTGGTTACAATTGTCTTGGGTGATCCCTTCCAAAGTTTGTGATTTTTAGTTTGTACCTCATCCAAGAATGAAAATGTAACATCTGGTGAACTGATTTATAGTATGAATGGGTGGTTTATTGGTAACAATGAATAAAACCAGTCGCCAGGTGAGCAATTCAGGCTCATGTGAGCCTCTAGTTTTCTTTTATCAGTAATTTATAAAATATTAAATAGAACTCTATAGTAAATTGAAATAAGCTGAAATTTCTGTTTAAGCATAGTTAATACATTCTTTATTGCAACAACTAATATGCATTCTTCATCAGTTCAACGTATGGCTGGTATGAACACAACCCATAGCAACGCACACATGGCGTCTTGACAGTGACCTGTTATTTTCTCTATCACAGCCTGTTCAGTGATACTGACATTATCAGGCAATGCAGATCAAAGGCAATGCATACAAAATACTGATAAGTGACATTTATATACATGCATAATGCCTTCATTTGTGAACCCACAATTTTCTGGGCTCTTTTCATAAAGTGCATGTCTCTTGCACTCTTGCTTGGCACCGAAAGGGTGCAATTTCCTGTTTTGTCTTCATAGGGCTCACAGCCATTAAATAATAATTGGATTCCCTGTTATGCAATTATTCAACAGTGGACAGTTCAGTAGTATTCAAAGTTTATCATAACTACATCAACCTGTATTAAAAAATATCAAATTACACAAGAATGCTAGACTTCAAGTTTAGTTTTTCTCACCAGTAAAGTTATTTCTATGTATAAAATCAAAAGAGATTTTTTGACACAAGACACTAAACATTCAATGAAACAAAGGGCAAAGATATAAGATATAATATGTGGTACACCCAGTGAATTGTTTTACCTCAGATAAAATATGATGAACAATAGTCACATGGTTGATGTGATTGTTAAATAAAGCACTGATTTGTTGTTATTAGGACATTTGTTATCATGAGTAAGTTCCGCTCATATGGTTCGTTGAGAGGGGAGGGGGACTCGTATCATTTGTTGAGATGGAAGGGTGCTAGAATTTATGTACTTCCAAACACATAAATGCTCCTACATATAAAAATGTTCTGTATTGTTATTCACACAGTTGCAAAAAAATCTAAGGTAACTTAAACCTCATAGAAGATCTCGTCCAATTTTATTCTTTGTTGCTAGGATCCAAACAAAAGATTTGGAGCATCATTAGGAGCTTTGTCAGGAGGTAGAGTTGGTATCACAGGAATGTGTACATGTAATCTTAAGTTGTGTATGCCGATAGCCATAAGGTACTCAGCTGCCAGAAGACAGTTTGGACCTCAGGATGGAGAGGAAATTCCAGTGTTAGAATATCAACTACAGGTTAGATGAAGTAAGATAGATCAAGATAAATGAAGAATATGGTATGATGGGAAATGTATTTTGGTCATGAAAAAAATTATGAAGACTGTCAGTATCAACAATTTTTATATGACCGCAAAAAATTTGAGGTCATATAATGGTATGGCGCTGTCGTCGTCGTCGTTGGCGTTGTCGTCGTCGTCGTCGTCGTTGGCGTTGTCGTCGTCGTCTGTAGACACTTTTGTTTTTGGTCAATAACTTAAGTTCTAGTTGACCAATCCTTATGAAATTTTACCATAGTGTTCTTTGGCACAAAAGGAAGGCTGAGGTGGGTTTTGGTTATTTTGGCCCCTCCCGTTTTTTAAAAAGGGGCCAAAAAGGGCAAAATTGGTTGTTTTCACATATTTGGCTGTAGAATATTTATTATTTATTGGATTTTGATGGGGTTTCTTTCAGTGTGTTTCTAATTTAATTTCCTATAAGAGGTATGTCAAAGGATTTTACATGGCATGTACCGTTTACGAGATAAATGGGGCCCAAAAGGGGTGATTTTCAAAAATTTATTTTTTTATATTTTTGTACAATTTGGATGCAGTTTTTTGCAATGGATTCTTTTTGAAAATAAATATAGAGCTACACCTTCAGATTTTTGACAACTTGTTTTTTTTCTGAGCTATGAGGGGCCGAATGGGGAAAAAATTGCAAATTTGCAGATTACCTAAAATTTTTATTTTTCATCGGATTTGGATGGAATTTTTTTCTGTGGATTCCTCTTGATATAAGCTTTCAGTAACATGTCACCAGATTTGGTGTAGCTCTTACTGTTTCAGAGCTACAAGGGGTCAAAGGGGCCAAGATCGCAATTTTTCTAAATATGTGAAAATTTTATTTTCCATTGGATTTCAATTGGATTTTTTTCTTTGGATTCCTCTTGATATAAGCTTTCAGGACTGTGTCACCAGATTCGGTGTAGATCTTAGTGTTTCTGAGCTACAAGGGGTCAAAGGGGCAAAAATTGCAATGTTTTTTTATTAGTGAAATCTTTATTTTTATCCGATATATATAAATAATTATAAGGGCTAATTTTTTATTTTCTTTAGTTTGTGTGCAGCTAATTACTGGGTCAAGCTCTTTATTGCGTCCATTTAATTACTGTATCAAGCTCCTTATTGTGTCCTCATTCATTTTGAATTACACTTATTCAAATTTCAGTGTTTGACATGCTGCGGTCGTATCATGCTGCGCTTGGCGTAGCCTTTTATTTGACATTGTATTGTCATAATTAATTCCATATGTTTTCTATTTGGGCAGTTCATACACTTGTTGTAAGATGTCACTGAAATTCGAAATTGTTGTCAAGTCAAGATATCTGCATCTGCAATGAATTAGTCTACTGCCTTAATGCTACCTTTTTCTCAAAATTTGACACAAGAACACTTGCATTTTCAGTTTAGTACAAGCTGCTTCTATTTTATATTATATAGATATCAAATAGCTGAATGGGTGACAGAGCAGATTGTTACCCCAAGAAAACATTGTCAACCGATGGAAATCAGAGGTTGACAGTGTTTTTCGACGAGTAACAATCTGCTCTGTCACCCTCCTAGCTATATGTTGTCTATTTTTTTTTGTACTAAATGTTTTTTTTAATTTCAATCATTATTAAAAATCATTGAAACATGAACATAGTTACCCTCTGCTCACTGATGTATGAACAATGTCACTCCCTGTAGAGGGTAACATTGTTTATGCATCAGTAAGCAGTCGGTAACATAGTTTAAGCATCAGTAAGTAGAGGGTAATATTGTTCATGCTTCAATGACTCCATGTGTTAGACCAAACTGGCAAATACTTCTTAACCAATGAGAAAACAGGAAATTTACATATAGTATAATAGAATCAGTTATTGACTTAAAATAGAATATGCACAGTAGGTAATTTATTGTATTGGATCGAATTTGCTAACCATTTATATATATGTACAGCAAACTGAGATTAATATGTTAAAACAGCATAAAACATACCAGCGTTTCTACAGTATTTAACAAGTTTTAGATAATGCTTTGAAACTAGTTAAATCCATTGTGTTGTTTGATACAAGTGACATTATTTTTGATATGTATAACCGTGGATTAGTTATACATTTTATTAATAGATCTACAAACAGATCTTAATATGAAGTTCTATGGCGGTTATTTTTTTCATTTCAATGCGCCAGATGTTTACATGGACGATAATATTGTAGCGTATTTCCATTGAAAATATATTGTTTATTTCACCATGTTAGAATATTATTGTTTATTTTACTGAGTGAAAATATGAAATTTATTCAATTTGAAAAAAACTGGAAAAATCATGACTATCTATAAAATAATAAATTTTATCGGTAATTTGTATGAGTTTCATTTGATCTCACGAACCAAATATTTTTCAGTATTTGCTACTGCACGAATACGAAAAAAATATTGGCAAAAAGTGTCTTAGGCCATGCCTACTTTGTCAATCAGGATCAATGAAACAAAGAAATATACATCTATAGAGACTCTTACCCGATCGTACAAATTCTTTTACTAATCAATACCAGTCAATTTCACGATTTGTTGAAATTTAACATTCATTTTCAAAATTTATTCTATTAAATGATTTAGTTAATTACTGATGAAAAGAATAGTAGAAGTTTTGTATTTGATACAAGAAATATTGTCTCCAATAATGGACTCGGCCACAAGGGGCTCGTCCATTATTGTTTGCCAATATTTCTTGTATCAAAAACAAAACTTCCATTATTCTGTATGTATTGGCTGCTAGTGACCGTGTAGATTCTCTAGTCACCTGATATTGAATACATATTTTAACATGTTCATAAACATATCAGCATTTCAAAAATTTACAGAAGTAAGGATATACTCTTGAACAAGACAGTTCAGAGTTTTCAAAATAAGAATATTGTAAAATAGATCATGAAATATATGGTTCATCTATTAAGGTTCACAATGAGCACATTAATATGACCATATAAAACCATGATCATAGTGTTTACATTTAAAAAGTATATACCAATGTGTAATTATTAAAGTACAATCAATCATTTCAAATATCTTGTAATAATATAATATATCATAAAAAGCAAAAGGTTTATCAATGCACCTGTTACTGATGAATCACTTATAAGATCATATTTTCAGCAATGGAGATTGCTGCCATTCCTTGCTGCCACATACATTTTAGAACATTGGTCAGACACTTTTTTCATGGACATGGTACGCATAAGGGTTGGTATCATGATGGGTGATGATTCAGAGGAGCAGGCAGAGCTGGGGAAAGAAATCCATGCTATATCTTGTTCAAGTAAACCGCTAGCTAGCTGGATTGCTAGGGATGCTATTCAAGAATGCAGAGAAGCTTGTGGTGGTCATGGCTTTTTCTATGGTAAGTAAATATGATTGTGTTTAGTTTTAACTATCATGTTCGTATTTGATAGATGTATTTACACTGCAACTTCTCTATTTGATTAAGTAAACTGCATTGATAGTATAAACATAATAACAAATACGGAAGTAACTGTAAATTTAGTTTTTGCATATTGCCATTTCAACAACTTATTCTCTTCAGTGCAGAAAATATCTAAACGTTTGGAAGACCATAACCTCAAAGATGTTTAAAAACTGACAGAGAACATTATACAATTATGGCACTTCCACACGATCAGTTTAATGAAGCAATAAGTAATATTGAACGAGGGTTTACCCCGAGTTCAATATTTTCTTTTGCACTCCATTAAACCCCATATTGATTGAGTATAGAAGTGCCATAATTGTTTTATTATATTTGATTGACATGACTGAAGTCATTGATGACAAACAAAAGGGGTGTGGTATATCTATTGTGGATGTTAAAGGGGTGTGGCCTGTTAACGTCAATCAAACTTAGTGTGCAATATGATGATTTATCATGATCAACTGTGCAATATGATGTTTTATTGAGTAGATACATTTGTTTACTTTATACATAGAAACAAAAGTACAAATATAGATAAAAAAAATATGATCTAAATGGAATGTCAAAATCAGCTAGGGACAGAGCTTTGCTTGAGGGAGATACTCCTTAGTTTTCAACAAATTTTACAAAAATTTAGATAGTGCAAGTTTCAAAAAAAAAAAAAAAGAGAAAAGAATGCTTTCGGGTCAGCACTGAAGTACTGATTACTGGGCTGGTGAATACCCTCTGGGACTAACAGTTCATAAGTGATAAACATTCCCTAACTAACCTAATAATCCTTTGTTGGTGATGTCAACAATTTGTTTCCATAGAAATGGTTCCATGACACTGCAAGTAAGGACAGATTAACTGTATTGGCTTCTCTATTCAAACCACCCTTTTCACAAAAATTTTTACAGTGCTTTAAATTCTGTTTTTTAGAATAGTACTTTGACTGGACGTAAATGCAATACAATGTTATATTAGGATTTGGCAAGAACCTGTGAAAATGGAAGGGACCATATGTACCCTAACTGTAGCTACAGTGACAACATTGTGACACTGTATATATTTGTTTTTAACGGTTAAGAAGCTTTATGTAATGACAATGATTCTAAATGTATCTACAAGGGTGGCAACAATGTCATACTGTATATATTTGTATTCCAGTGAACTGTATAGGAGCTCTCCATAATGACGATGATCCTAACTGTACTTATGGTGTTTCAGTGGTATTATTCTGCCATCTTTGTCTAATACTTGTTCATTTAGGTTTCATTCATAAAGAAAAATTAACAAAATAGTTATTTAAAGTGTAAAGAAAGTTCCAAGGTATTTAAAGTATTTTTAGCTTGCCGGGACGAATGTTTCGAGAGCTATTGTCATACCCCCAGTGTCAGCGTCAGCAAAACTTTAACCTGGCTTGTGGAATGGAGACCTGAAGAGCTAGGATGTTGATATTTGGTATGTGACTTCCTTGTGATGAAAGCTTTCTTCTGGTACCATAT
>MJUU01064619.1:165790-200214 GCA_002080025.1 Modiolus philippinarum | reverse complement strand
ATTGTTACAAGAAATGACTATCAAATGACTACCCTAAATCAATTTTATGGAATGGTTACAAGAAATGACTATCAAATGGCTTCTCTCAATCAATTGTATGAGATGTTACAAGAAATGACTATCAAATGGCTTCCCTAATTCAATTGTATTGAATGTTTACTAGAAATGACTATCAAATGACTACCCTCAATTAATTGTATTGGATTGTTACAAGAAATGACTATCAAATGGCTTCCTTCATTCAATTGTATGGAATGTTTACTAGAAATGACTATCAAATGAATACCCTCAATCAATTGTATGGGGTTGTTACAGGAAATGACTATCAAATGACTACCCTCAATCAATTGTATGGAATGGTTAGAAGAAATGACTATGAAATGGCTACCCTCAATCAATAATATGGAATGGTTACAAGAAATGACTATCAAATGGCTTCCCTCAATCAATTGTATGAGATGTTACAAGAAATGACTATCAAATGGCTTCCCTCAATTAATTGTATTGGATTGTTACAAGAAATGACTATCAAATGGCTTCCTTCATTCAATTGTATGGAATGTTTACTAGAAATGACTATCAAATGAATACCATCAATCAATTGTATGGGATTGTTACAAGAAATGAGTATCAAATGGCTATCCTCAATCAATTGTATGGAATGTTTACAAGAAATGACTATCAAATGGCTTCCCTCATTCAATTGCATCGAATGGTTACAAGAAATGACTATGAAATGGCTTCCCTCAATCAATTGTATGGGATTGTTACAAGAAATGACTATCAAATGGCTTCCCTCAATCAATTGTATGGAATTGTTACAAGAAATGACTATCAAATGACTACCCTAAATCAATTTTATGGAATGGTTACAAGAAATGATTATCAAATTGCTTCCCTCAATCAATTGTATGAGATGTTACAAGAAATGACTATCAAATGGCTTCCCTAATTCAATTGTATTGAATGTTTACTAGAAATGACTACCCTCAATTAATTGTATTGGATTGTTACAAGAAATGACTATCAAATGGCTTCCTGCATTCAATTGTATGGAATGTTTACTAGAAATGACTATCAAATGACTTCTTTCAATCAATTTTATGGAATGATTACAACAAATGACTATCAAGTGACTACCCTCAATCAATTGTGTGGAATGGTTACAAGAAATGACTATCAAATGACTACCCTCAATCAAATATATGGAATGTTTAGAAGAAATGACTATCAAATGACTTCCCTCAATCAATTGTATGGAATTGTTACAAGAAATGACTATCAAATAACTACCCTCAATCAGTTGTATGGAATGTTTACAAGAAATGACTATCAAATGACTACTCTCAATCAATTCCATGTAATGGTTTCAAGAAATGACTATCAAATGGCTTCCCTAAATCAATTGTATGGATTTGTTACAAGAAATGACTATCAAATGACTATCCGCAATCAATTGTATGGAATTGTTACAAGAAAGGACTATCAAATGACTACTCTCATTCAACCACGCATGGTTACAACAATTTGTCTATCAAATGGCTTCCCTAAATCAATTGTATGGATTTGTTACCATACTAGAAATGACTATCAAATGACTAACCTCAATCAATTGTATGGAATGGTTACAAGAAATGACTATGAAATGGCTACCCTCAATCAATTGTATGGAATGGTTACAAGAAACGACTATCAAATGGCTTCCCTTAATCAATTGTATGGGATTGTTACAAGAAATGACTATCAAATGGCTTCCCTCATTCAATTGTATGGAATGTTTACTAGAAATGACTATCAAATGACTACCCTAAATCAATTTTATGGATTGGTTACAAGAAATGACTATCAAATGGCTTTCCTCAATCAATTGTATGAGATGTTGCAAGAAATGACTATCAAATGGCTTCCCTCATTCAATTGTATTGAATGTTTACTAGAAATGACTATCAAATGACTACCCTCAATTAATTGTATGGAATGGTTACAAGAAATGACTATCAAATGGCTTCCCTCAATCAATTGTATGAGATGTTACAAGAAATGACTATCAAATGGCTTCCCTCATTCAATTGTATTGAATGTTTACTAGAAATGACTATCAAATGTCTACCCTCAATTAATTGTATTGGATTGTTACAAGAAATGACTATCAAATGGCTTCCTTCATTCAATTGTATGGAATGTTTACTAGAAATGACTATCAAATGAATACCCTCAATCAATTGTATGGGATTGTTACAAGAAATGACTATCAAATGGCTACCCTCAATCAATTGTATGGAATGTTTACAAGAAATGACTATCAAATGGCTTCCCTCAATCAATTGTTTGAGATGTTACAAGAAATGACTATCAAATGGCTTCCCTCAATCAATTGTATGGAATGTTTACAAGAAATGACTATCAAATGGCTTCCCTCATTCAATTGCATCGAATGGTTACAAGAAATGACTATCAAATGGCTTCCCCCATTCAATTGCATCGAATGGTTACAAGAAATGACTATCAAATGGCTTCCCTCAATCAATTGTATGGGATTGTTACAAGAAATAACTATCAAATGGCTTCCCTCATTCAATTGTATGGAATGTTTACTAGAAATGACTATCAAATGACTGCCCTCAATCAATTGTATGGAATGTTTACTAGAAATGACTATCAAATGACTACCCTCAATCAATTGTATGGGATTGTTACAAGAAATGACTATCAAATGGCTTCCCTAATTCAATTGTATCGAATGGTTACAAGAAATGACTATCAAATGACTACCCTCAATCAATTGTATGGGATTGTTACAAGAAATGACTATCAAATGGCTTACCTCATTCAATTGTATCGAATGGTAGCAAGAAATGACTATCAAATGACTACCCTCAATCAATTGCATGGGATTGTTACAAGAAATGACTATCAAATGGCTACCCTCAATCAATTGTGTGGAATGGTTACAAGAAATGACTATAAAATGGCTACCCTCAATCAATTGTATTGAATGGTAACAAGAAATCGCTATCAAATGACTTCCTTCAATCAATTATATGGAATGGTTACAAGAAATGACTATCAAATGACTACCCTCAATCACTTGTATGGAATGGTTACAAGAAATGACTATCAAATGGTTTTCTTCAATCAATTGCATGGAGTGGTTACAAGAAATTGACAATCAAATGGCTGCCCTCAATTAATTGTATGGAAAAGTAAAGAAATAACTACCCCCAATCACTGACATTTGTATAGATGGTAAAAAAATAGTCACTTGACATTTACTATGATGGTTTATTAGTATTGAGGTATAAAATGTCCTGCAAGGCCTCTGAGCTTTTCGATTTGTCTAAAATGGAATTATTATATAATAGCTACTTATATAGAGAGAATTATCACGAGATATAAACTGTCCAAGGGATAGCGATATTGACTGACACATTGATTATGCCCGAGCTGTAGGTGAGGGTATTATCGATGTGTTAGTCAATATTGCTATCCCAAGGGCAGTCTATTTCGTGATAATTATCTATATATAAGTAACTATAGGTAAGTAACTATTGTGTTTATTTTATTGAAGAACATTTACATTCTATTTCTCACAATTTGCCACCATGCCTGTGTAAGTCACGCACTTAGAATATACTGAACAAAAAAAGTTTAGCAACAATTGGTGTGAATAAAAAGGGTCTATTTTTCAGGTTCCCAAATTTCAATTTATAAATTTAATTTTACATGTCTGAGCTGGATTTGAGTTCGACTAATCATAAGCATTACGTCTGTCCATTAATTCTGAATATTGCATTAATTTTATGCTAACTCGACGCAAAAAGAAAAACATTGAATAAGGGGGATATGCAAAATGCCTGATTTTTCATTTTTATGCAACGAAAGAGAACAAAATGTTTTTGATCATAAGAACTGGTTATGTAACGGCGACCACGAAGTGATTCTTGCACTTTTTTTGCATAAGATGAAAATCGCTTATGGGAAAAAAAGTCCATGTTAATTTTCGCACCATAACTTGAACTTGATATCTTGTACACCCTTACTGACGAAATGGAGAATTTTTTATGGTGTAATTAAAGCAAATATCGCTTCTTTTTAGCCAAGATCAGAATTTATCACCATTTAAGCATTTTTGTTAAAATTTAAAACGGTCGAAAATGTGTTGCTAAACTTTTTTTGTTGAGTATACATAGAATGTTTTTTACCTATCTTTCTTTTTACAAAAGTCTAACAACACATCAAACACAATCCACACTTTTACTCTGTATACAACAGTCGTCCGAAAATTTTGATTTTATGCCCCCCCCGCGACAATAAGTCGGGGGAGGGGACATATTATTTTACCCTTGTCCGTCCGTCCGTCCGTTTGTCCGACAGTCCGCAGCAGGGTACATAGTTTGTCCGGGCTGTTTCTCCTACAGTTTTTATGGTAGAAAGTTTTTATTTTGCAGATCATTTGGGCATATATTATAAATGTGCCTTTTGGTATTGATTTTGATATTGGTCCTTTTTTCCGAAAAATATACATTGTTTAACTTGGCCGTTTCTTGATTTTTAACCCCTCGCCCAACGAAGTTTGGGAGGGGATAAAGCGTTTAACCCGTTCGTCCGTCCGTCCGTCCGTTCAAACTTAAGACCATACATCTTTTGAATTACAAGTCGTAGATGGACAATGTTTTGTCCATGGATGCATCTTGAAGAGTACTTGAGGTTGATATATAGAATAGGTGGATTTGACCTACATTTCATGCATGAGTGACTCAGGTTAAAGTTTTTGTAAGAGTCCAGATCTGGGATACTAGTACTTGTAGAGGAATAATATTTTGTAAAGTTACGAAGCTCCAGATAAAAATTAAGTCACTTTGACCTACATTTCATGCATGAGTGACTTAGGTTAAATGTTTTGTAAGAGTCCAGATCTAGGATACTACAACTTGTAGAGGAATAATATTTGTATTTAGATGCGTCTTGTAAAGTTACGAAACTCCAGATAAAAATTAAGTCACTTTGACCTACATTTCATACATGAGTGACTTAGGTTAAAGTTATTGTAAGAGTCCAGATCTAGGATACTACAACTTGTAGAGGAATAATATTTGTATTTAGATGCGTCTTGTAAAGTTACGAAGCTCCAGATAAAAATTAAGTCACTTTGACCTACATTTCATGCATGAGTGACTTAGGTTAAAGTTTTTGTCAGAGTCCAGATCTAGGATACTACAACTTGTAGAGGAATAATATTTTGTATGTAGATGTGTCTTGTAAAGTTACGAAGCTCCAGATAAAAATTAGGTAACTTTGACCTACATTTCATGCATGAGTGACTTAGGTTGAAGTTTTTGTAAGAGTCCAGATCTGGGATACTACTACTTGTAGAAGAATAATATTTTGTATGTAGATGCGTCTTGGAAAGTAACGAAGATCCATGTAAAAATTAGGTCACTTTGACCTATATTTCATGCAGGAGTGACTTAGGTTAAAGTTTTTGTAAGAGTCCAGATCCGGGATACTACAACTTGTAGAAGAATAATATTTTGTATGTAGATGCGTCTTGTAAAGTTACGAAGCTCCAGATAAAAATTAGGTCACTTTGACCTACATTTCATGCATGAGTGACCTAGGTTAAAGTTTTTGTAAGAGTCCAGATCTGGGATACTACAACTTGTAGAGGAATAATATTTTATATGTATAAAGTTAGGAAGCTCGAGATAAACATAAGGTCACTTTGACCTACATTTCATGTATGAATGACTTAGGTTAAAGTTTTTGTAAGAGTTACTACAACTCATCGAGGAATGATATTTTGTATGTAGAGGTGTCTTGTAAAGTTAGGAAGCTCCAAATGAAAATTGAGTCACTTTGACCTGAATTTCATGCATGAGTGACTTGGGTTAAAGTTTGTGTTACAGCTTGTATTTTAGATACTACATCTCATAGAAGAATAATATTTTGTATGTAGATGCATCTTGTAAAGTTACAAAGCTCCAGATAAAAATTAGGTCAGTTTGACCTACATTTCGTGCATGAGTGACTTTGGATAAAGTTTGTGTTACAGTCTAGATTTTAGATACTACAACTTGCAGAAGATTAATCTTTCATCAGTAGATGCATATGCTTTAGGTATGAGGCTCCTGATTGAAATAAGGTCACTACATTTCTTGCATGACTGGCTCAGATTTAAGTAATACGTCAGATCTTGAATGGTACAACTTCCCCGAGTGCTTATAATACTAGGCAAACATTCTATAAACGGGCGTTTCCGACTGCCCCTTCTCTTGTTTTACATATAGGGTACACAGTTTTTCCGGCCAAGATCTCTTACAGTTTTTATGGTAGGAAGTTTTTATATTTACAGATCATTTGGGCATATATTGTAGATATGCCTTTTGGTATTGATTTTGACATTGGTCTGTATTTCCGAAAAATATGCATTGTTGAACTTAGTCATTTTTAATGAATTTGACTTAGAGGGTAAACAGTTTGTCTGGGCTGTTTCTCCCACAGTTTTTAGCTCAACTCACCTCACGAAGTGAGGGGGCTTATGTGATACCCCGAGCGTCGGCGTCTCCGCGTCCGGTTAGGAAGAATGGTTAAAGTCCATTCCCGGTGACTAACATGTCCCACATCAACTATATTGGTATGTATGATGCATCGTGTGATGACAACAAGAATGCATGCTTCGGATGCTGCCTGTGACCTACATTTTACGCATGAGTGACTTGGTTAGGAAGAATGGTTAAAGTCCATTCCCAGTTACTGACATGTCCAATACCAACCAATTGGTGTGTAAGATGCATTTGAGATGACAACAACAATGCCTGCTTCTTATGCTGTCTGTGACCTACATTTTACGCATGAGCGACTTGGTTAGGTAAAATTGTTAAAGTCTACTCCCGCTTACTGACATGTCCCACATCAACAATATTTGTATGGGTGATCCATTTTTGTATGACAACAACTATGCATGCTTCGGATGCTGTCTGTGACCTACATTATACGCATGAGTGACTTGGTTAGGAAGAATGGTTAAAGTCCATTCCCGCTTACTGACATGTCCCACATCAACCATATTGATATATAAGATACATTTCAGGATGACAACAACAATGCATGCTTCGGATGCTGTCTGTAACTTATATTTTATGCATTAACGAGTTGGTTAGGTAGAATGGTTAAAGTCCATTCACGCTAACTGACATGTCCCCCATCAACCATATTGGTATGTTTGATGCATTTTTGGATGACAACAACAATGCATGCTTCGGATGCTATCTGCGACCTATATTTTACGCATTAGGGACTTGGTAAGGTGGAATGGTTTAAGTCCATTCCCGCTTACTGACATGTCCGACATCAACCATATTGGTATGTATGATGTATTTTGAGATGATAACAACAATGCATGATTCGAATGCTGTCTATGACCTACATTTTACGCATGAGCGACTTGGTTAGGTAGAATGGTTCAAGTCCATTCCTGCTCAATGAATGTCCCACATCAACCATATTAGTATGTAAGATGCGTTTTGGGAAATGCTTTGGATGTAGTCTGTGAACTACATTTTATGCATGATTGAATCTTTTGAAAAGAATGATTCAAGTCCGTTCCTGTTTACTGACATGTGCAACATGCAGCGCAACGAGGTAAGCTTAGCAGGCTGTGGCTGCTTTCTATGTTTATGGTAGGAAGTTTTTATTTTACAGATCATTTTGGCATATATTGTAGATGTGTGTTTTGGTATTGATTTTTACATTGGTCTATTTTTCCGAAAAATATACGTTGTTGAACTTGAGTCTTTTTTTTGCAATTTTCTCACATAGGGTACACAGTTTGTCCAGTCAAGATCTCATACAGTTTTTATGGCAAAAAGGTTTTATTTTACAGAAGATTTGTACATATATTTAAGATGTGCCTTTTGATATTTATTTTGATTTTGGTGTATTTTTCCAAAAAATGAACATTTTTGAACTTAGTCATTTTTTAATGAATTTGTCATAGAGGGTACATGTAGTTTGTCCAGGCAATCCCCCCTACAGTTATTATGGTAAGAACTTTTTATTTTACAGATCATTTCTACTTGTACATACATGTATATCGAAGATGTACCTTTTGATATTGATTTTGATTTGGGGTATTTTTCTAAAAATAAACATTGCTAAAAACAGCCCTTTTTGCGATTTTCTCATAGAGAGTTCATTGTTTGTCTGGCCAAGACCTCCAACAGTTTTATGGTTGGAAATCATTTGTACTTATTTAACAGAAGTGCCTTTTAGTACTATTTTTGATTTTGGAGTATTTTTCTGAAAAAAATGACATTGGTGAATTAAGTTGTATTTTTCTTTTTTTTTTACACAGAGGGTACACAGCCAAAATATAGTTTGCGGGGGCATCATATGTGTCTTACAGACACAAACATCATACTAAGAAACCACTTTTAAATCTGTACCTTGCGCGGGGCATTTCATCCTCTAGTTTCTATTTTATAATACATTTTATTTAAAAAAAAAAATAAGCAAATATTAAAAAAAATTGTTTAGAAAATTTCATCAATTTTATTATGTCACATTTAACACTTCAGTTAGAATTTTTGTTGAAAAAGCAACTTATTATTGTTAATACAATTAAAACCTACCGGTCAATATCAGAAAATTGGGACCGGTCAATATCGTGATATTGACTGATAGAATAAATACCACAGATTAATTAATACCACCTGACCACCTCTACACCAATCAGGAAAGGTTATTTTTATCTGATATGAAATAAAGAGGATATAATGAACACATTAATGGACCAGTAATAAATAGAAAGAAACTAAGTGACAATGGAATTTACATGGATCTCTTCAAAAATGAAACAGCAGGTCTGCACCTTGTCCAAGATGTCCATCTTAATATCAAATACTTTTAAATACGATGTTCTTTGAAACAATATGGAATATTGGAATGTTAAAAAAAGGCCACAACGATACTTAATAGGTGCTCTCACATTTAAAGTTATGTTTGACAGGACTATTAAATATACAATGGTTGTCAACTGATTTAGGCTTTCGAGTCTTTTGTATCTTATATGGTTTCTGGTTAATGACTGTTCTAGTTCAAAGATGGCCAGAAGATTGAAACATGGGCTTTTGTAATATATACGTCTATTGGGCTGTCAAATACAGAGTAAGTTTAACCTCCTTGGAAATAATTTTTCTGTAGATTTAGATGATATTCCTTTACAAAATTACACTCAAAAGCCAAAGGAAAATGAAAATACTATAGAAATATGGTCTTGACAACCATTATCTCCATTAGGAAAGATTACACTTATCAAAACATTGATTATTTCAAAATTGAATCATTTGTTTTTGTCGATTCCAGATCCATTTGAAAAAGGGATAAAATGTTTGTCTAATTTATTATTCTCTTTCATATGGGACTCTAAACCTGACAAAATAACAGACGTCTTATATGTCAAGAATATTTTAAAGGTGGTTTGAAGATGATAAATATATCAGCTTTTATTATAGGGCTAAAATTAAAATGGATAAGGAGACTGTTTGGTTCAAAATCAAAATGGATTTATTACTTCGGAAAATATTAAACTGGATGAATTAGCTTTCTTGGGACCAGACGAGAATGTAGGAAACAAATTTTGGATGATGTTCTAAAGGGTTGTAAGGAGCTTAAGTTATTCTATGAGCCAAAAAATCAAACTGAGGCGATTTTTTGTCAGATATGGAGAAATCAACATATTAAAGTTGGAGATAGGATGGCATTTTATAGAAATTTGGGCTAAAAAGGGTGTTTGGCTAATTAGGGATCTAATAGATATAAATGGGAACTTTATGTCATTTCAAACATTCAAAGAAACGTATGGCGTAAATACAAATTTTCTCCTATATCATGGTATAGTCAATGCAATTAAAAAATGGCTGAATTCTCAAAACTATATTTTATCAAGCAATCTGCAAGGACCAGTTGTTCCTTTTAACATTCAAATATTTTTTCTTTCTAAAAAGGGACCATGTCTTGAACATATATCAACTAAGGCCACTGGCAGAACAAAAATGGGAAGTTATCTTTGGTGAAACAGGTCTTAGGTGGAAGAAAATCCACACAATGGTTGTGAAATATACAGTCAATACTAAATATAAATGGTTCCAATATAGAATCATTCCTAGAATTTTAGGTACAAGCTATTATCTTTTTAAGATGCATTAGATGTATTCTTTGCACTTTTTGTAATGAACAGCATGAAAAATTGAACATTTGTTTTGGGGATGTCATAAAATAGCAGATCTTTGGCAAAAATTAGAACAATGGGTGTTTGAAATGACACATATTCCATTGCAGCTTAATTTGGGGATTGTTATTTTTGGGATGTCGAAAATAGAATTATTCTATTGACCAAATTTTATATCAATAAGACAAAACTAAATGAAGAGAGGGTCAGTATTATATCTCTGAAAAACTATTTGAAAGAGAATCTTCTAACCGAAAGATACATTTCATTTAAAAATTTGCCTGTAGAAATATATAATGCATACTGGAGCCCCAGGGCCCCGATTTTTGATTAACAATAAAAAAAATATACATGTGATGAATATACATACATATATGTGGGTATATGTCAGTATGTATGTACAAATTTGTATGTATATGTATGCGGGTATATATGTGCATATATGTGTATATTTACTTATCTATATGTATTGCCAGATTTAAATTGTGTATTATCTGTGTCTTGTGTAAATATAATTTGAAATGTTATTAACCAGCTAAATACAATATGATAGAAAATGCCTATTTATTATCATGGAGAAATTTTCACGGCCGGTTATTACGAGATCCAAAGCAGGGCCATTACAGCCAGAAAACAGAGCATTATTACAGGGCCATTATTGATCATGTGACACAGATGTTTATTATGAGATTTAAAGAAACTGCTTTCAGTTCATACCACTATTTATTTTTTCAATTTTACCTGATGTAGTTTTATGTTCATGAAATAGACCATATTTCTTTTCGTACTTCAGCGGTAAACCCTGATGCAGCTGTACGGAGAATAATTGTTTTTTGTTTCAAGTATTTGACCCTACTTGTGACCACTTATTTTAATCATCTCATCGTAAGGGATGCGAAAATATACATCTTTTCTTGATTTTCTTAAGAAAAATATTGTTTGTACTTCAGCGGTAAACCCTAATCCAGCTCTATGGAGAATAATTTTTTTGTTTCAAATATTTGACCCTACTTGTGACCACTCATTTTAATCATCTCATCATAAGGGATCAGAAAATATACATCTTTTCTTGATTTTCTAAAAAAAAAGTTTTTTTTGTACTTCAGCGGTAAACCCTAATCCAGCTGTATGAAGAATATTTTTTTTTGTTTCAAATATTTGATCGTACTTGTGACCACTCATTTTAATCATCTCATCAGAAGGGATCCGAAAATATACATCTTTTCTTGATTTTTTTCAAAAAAGTTTTTTTTTGTCCATTGGGGAAATCTTAATCCAGCTGTATGGAGAAACTTTTTTGTTTCAAATATTTGACCCTACTTGTGACCACTCATTTTAATCATCTCATCAGAAGGGATCTGAAAATATACATATTTTCTTGATTTTTTCAAAAAAGTTTTTTTTTTGTCCATTGGGGTGAATCTTAATACAGCGGTAAACCCTAATCCAGCTGTATTAAGAATATTTTTTTTTTGTTTCAAATATTTGACCCTACTTGTGACCACTCATTTTAATCATCTCATCAGAAGGGATATGAAAATATACATATTTTCTTGATTTTTTTCAAAAAAGTTTTTTTTTGGCCATTGGGGTGAATCTTAATACAGCTGTATGGAGAAACTTTTTTGTTTCAGATGTTTGACCATGCTTGTGACATCTCGTTTTACTCATTACATCACAAGGGATTTGAAGATATACATAATTCCTTGATTTTTTAAAATAAAGTTTTTTGTACTTAAGCAGGGTAAAATCTTATATACCATCTTTTTTGTTTCAGATATGTGATCCCACAAACGACTTTTCATGAAAAAAATGAATTTCCAGAAAATTATTTTATATACATTTACATTCACTTGTCAGTCTATTTAAGATCATTAATCTGGTTAATAAAAGTTTTAAGAAATGGGTATTTCCATAATGGTCCTGTTATGTGTCTTCTGTCTGTAATAATGGCCTTCGGATGCTGTAATGGCCCTCGGCGTTGCCTCGTGCCATTACAGCTATCCTCAGGCCATTATTACAGACCTCGAACACATAACAGGACCATTATGGAAATACCCATTTATTAATACTATATTATTAAATACAATTGTAATAAATTAAAAAAAAAAAGAAGAAAAATCAATACAAGCTCTTCTGGCCCTCTTGTACAGAAAGATCAAACGCCCAAACATTATCAAAGACATGGAGATTACTGCAGAAATTAACTGAAATTCTGTCCGTCACACTTTTCTTGTGACACAAACTCCTCCTACATTTATGGATTTAGGGATTTAACTTTGTTGTAGAATTGTTGCATATAGTCTGTAGATGCACAATAAGCTTTCGGATTTTTGATATTGGTCTTGTTGC
Organism: Modiolus philippinarum; assembly: GCA_002080025.1. NCBI lineage: Eukaryota > Metazoa > Mollusca > Bivalvia > Mytilida > Modiolidae > Modiolus > Modiolus philippinarum. The sequence continues at coordinate 187,634 of MJUU01064619.1, read as the reverse complement.
AAACAAGAGGCCCATGATGTTAATTTTAACAAAGACCCAAAGATGTGCATTTTGACACATGTGGCATGTGACGCAAACTCTTCCTACATTTTGGGATTTAGGGATTAAATCTTCATGAAGAATTGTTGCATATAGTCTATAGATTGGCAATACGCTTTTGGAATTTGGTTCCGGTTCCGTCTTTGGTAAATTTCCTGAAAATGTCAAAGACACATATTTGTTTTTAATTTTGGCATAATATTATATTCTGACAAGTGTTGGTAAAAAACAAATTCTGAAAACTCAGGATTCTGAAGGGCGGTTCCAATTTTGGTAAATTTCCTGAAAGTCTCAAAGACCACTTTAGTTTTTTTGGAATTCTATCTAACAACTGTACTTAAAATGTTTGTGTAGTTTAGGACAATCATTTTCATGAATTGGATTTCACAATTATTTGATTCCAATTTTAGTAAATTTCCTGAAAGTCTCAAAGACCTCTTATTTTTGGAATTCTACCTAGGAATCATACTTAAATTGTTTATTTAATTTAGGACAAACATTTTCATCAATTGGACTTCAAAAATATTTGTTTCAATTTTGGTAAATTTCCTGAAAGTCTCAAAGTCCACTTATTTTTTGGAATTCTACCTAGCAATCATACTAAAATTGTTTGTGTAGTTTAGGACAAACATTTTCATCTATTTTATTTCAAAAATATTTGTTTCCAATTATGGTAAATTTCCTGATTTTTTTAAGGAGATTGATCTCCTTTGTGCCAATGGGCATTTACAAAGAAAGCACTACAGTGTTTACTTCTGTCATATTATTTCTACAGTAATTAAGATTTATACTAATATCATTGATTAACAAGAAAAGATATTTAATTTAGTACACCCTACAATTTGGAGAAACTGAAAATATTGTTTATTTATGACAAAATGTTAGGAACTTTTTCTGTAGCGTAGTGAAAAATTTATCAACCGATTCGCCACCTTTGAATGCTCAAGAATATAAACTGACCTCTATTGGAAGGTCAATCCTGTTTATTGTATCTTATCTGTAGTGATGTAACACATAGTTATGTAACACATTACTAGTTGTGAAGGCTACTCATGTGTACAGGTGGATGTACATTTTTTAAATCAATACACTTTAGAATAAATATGTTAGGTCAGCCTCAAACAAAGTTTACAGTAATTATAATTTTAAATTTCAGATTGGTAAATTCAAAATGCAAAGTTTTTTGTTTTAGTTTTTTCTTCAGATATATCTTGATATCTAAATACACTTTTGTAAATTTCTGCATGTCTTTTACTTTAATAAACTTTGAACAGTTGAATGATTAAATAAATGTATAAAAAGTGCAATTTTCTTTTACAAAATTAGTGGACTAATAATTAATTCCAAATTTAAACAGCCCTAATTGAACACTGGCCTTGAATGAATTTTAACTATGTGAATTATCTTTATTGTTCATTAGTTTTTCAGTATCAGGCTTGATGCATTTTTCAGTAGAAGTATTGTTTGAATTGCACTTCATTAACATTTAATTATAGAATAGCTTACATCGCACCTAGCTGTCAATATTAATTGTCAAACTATTACCCTCAAAATCAATCTCCTTTTCAGTCCAGGCTGCACTTTGATGGAATTCTACCTAGCAACTGTACTTAAATTGTTTGTGTAGTTTAGGACATTTTCATCAATTGGATTTTAGTTTTGGTAAAATTCCTGAAAGTCTCTAAGACCACTATTTTTTTTAAAATTCTACCTAGCAACCATACTTAAATTGTTTGTGTAGTTTATGGCAAATATTTTCAACAATTGGATTTCAAAAATATTGATTCCAATCTGGGTAAATTTCCTGAAAGTCTCAAAGATAACTTATTTTTTGGAATTCTACTTAGCAACCATATATCCTAGAATTCTTTTAGTAATAATAATGATTATCAATAGTTAGATTTAGAAAATAATGAAAAAAATTATGCCCAGGGTGTATAACAACTGTTTTCTGTGTCAAACAGGGAGTGCGGGGATAGCTGTCGTTTCCGACAACATCTAGTTTTTTTTTTACTTTCTCTTGTTGTACGCTTTCAGTAGTATGTCAGCAGATTTTGTGTTTCTCTTACCGTATTACCGCTTCTGAACTATAAGGGGTCAAATGGATCGAAATTGCAATTTTCCAAAACATGTAAAATCTTAATTTTTTATCGGATTTCGATCCTGTCACACAATGCCAAAATAGTGAATCAAATTCTGAGAAAATTTTATTTGTTTGAACCCCCTTTGCCCTCTTGCTTATTGAAAATGGTATTGTTGTTTATCTATTTAAACAGTAACCTACAGGAAAAAACTGCATCAAAATCCGACAAAAAATGTGAAAATTCATTTTTTTACAGTCCCACTTTGGACCTTTTGTTTCTCAAAACGGTAATCGTGTATCTCAAATACGTCGACTTTTACCATCTGAACAATTGTATTACAAGTACAGCGAGAAAACCGATCTCAAAAGATTCTACATTCAGATATGTAAAAACACAAAATTTAAACCTTTAAGCTCAATTGTCTGAACAAGATGGGAACAAGAACCCAAAATTATAATCTCAGTTTATTCGTGTGCCAAGTACATTATACTTAAATTTGATTATGATCCGTCCACTTGAACCAAAGTTGTGCTGTCCACAGACCCCAACGATGCTGACGAAAATTTTACGGCCGATTAAAAAGCATGATTCATTAACATACTTCATTGTAAATAAAAAAAAAAATCCTAATAAGTTCCCATGTATGTCATATACAGTACATGTAAATGTTAAGTCTAAAATATCTTAATTTTTAACTGAGCAACAAAATTAAATTGTAAAGTTATTGAAATTTTATTGTCACTTTTTTAATGAAAAGTAATTCCACAAAATGTTATTCATCTGTCACCTGCACACGTCAATCATCGTGTGTAGGTACTATTATTGGATGACGAAAAATACAAGCTATAATTCTATATAATTTAGATTAAGAATTAGTATCTAGGAAACAACCTTTTGGGACGGTAAGAAAAGTTTATGTTGATTGTCACTGTAGCTAAATTGTGATTTGAATTCAAAACATTTGTTTAGATTTCATAGAACAATATACATGTATCTATATCAAATTGTCAAAAATAAAACAAATCCATGGTACGCCAAATTTTAAGATCAATGGCGTCAAAATGTTTGCATTTTTTTTTTAGAATTATTCTTTTCTTTAGCTTTAAAAACCATGGTAAACAATTAAATTAAAAAAAATCTGCAGTGGTATTAAAATTTGTCTAGAAGTATCTATGATGAATATATATTTTCAGATACTACAGAAGTATGAAGATTGTTTTCATATCTATGCTGCTTTTGAGTCTTCTTGGCGGTACGTATTAAAATTTACCGACGATTTTGTTTTTGGTTAATTATGGGACGTATAGTGTAAAAATTCGATCATGTCAGATAAAAATATAAAATTAATAAGAATATACTATGATATACTAGTAGTTCCCTGATGGTCCTATATGTCGTTCTGATATTTCAGACATTTATCTGTACCATGTTATTCCTACAAGAAATTATCTCGTTCCCTCCAAATTAAGGTGCTATGTCAATCCTGCATGTAAGATGGGTGGATCTTTCAAACAAGAAAGTCATTTACTTGTTCCCAGAAAAAGAAATGTTATTAAAAAACACAATGTTAATTCCACAAGCTGTGATACATACAGAAAATTCCCATGTTCCTTCAAGATGCCATGTGAATCCTTCAACAAACATTACAAGATCTATCTTGTTGAAAAGATGTAATATCTTGAGAGAACATAATCTCTACAGTGCACAGCATCCCAATGATGGGAAACCGACCAACAATCCTTCTGGAATTACGTAATATCTTAAGGGGCGGCTGCATGAAAATATAGTGTCTCGAATTTCTGTCATGTTTTCTAGTTTCCTAATCTATGTGAAACAATTTTTTCTATACCCTCTAAAGAGGAAGTTGCCTGATGAGGTCACGCTCAAAGAGCACCCATAGATAAGCAGAAAAGGAGGGCTCATGTCTATATATCGACTGAAAATTATCAGAGAAAAAAAATTCACAACTGTATCACGTGAAACACGACACTTTAAAAAGTAAAATTTTTAAATATTTAAAACTCTCGACAAATTCTCAGGTTTTAAAATTTGAATTTATATTATCTCGAGTTGAGAAATGTTGTATCTCGTTCGATGCATTTGAAAAAAATCTAAATCGAAGGGAACAATATTTTCTTGAAACAATACAGTGTTCTCAAGAAACCACTTGTATATACGAGGGGACAAGTTTACATTATTGTCAAAACGACATAATACATGTATCATGATTTTTTTTGTCACGTTGACAGAGTATCAGAGGAATAAAAAAAAACTACCCGTATGGTGACAATCTTCCATCGAACAATGGTGCTAAGATTTTTAACGTTTACAACAATGAAACTTACTACTTTTATGAACAAAATACTATGATAAAATTTACAGAGTTTTGAGCGATTTTCAATCAAAAACTACTACTTGTAAAATAATTTTAGACAACATTGTTGAATTTTATTGTTTGTTTTATATATTTTAATTAGGTATTACTTCTCGACAAGTGCGTGATCCATTTATAAATGGGGGTTGTGATCCTACTAAATGCAACAATTATTGCACTGGCCAATTATTTTCTGGTGGATTATGTATCACCCCTCCCTGTCAGGGTGTTATACTATGTTCAATGACTACCCGAAGGTGTGAATGTGGACAGTTTAATTAATAACGTAAGTAACCCTTGTGCTATCATGAAAGGATATCCATCGGCATACCCAGCCATCGGAAAAATGGAGGGTTTCAGTCGATCTTTTGCCAGTTTTTATCGATTTTTCCCTTAATTCTGTTAAAAGAAATTTAGCAAAAGAGAAGTTCCAAGCCCCGGAACCCCCAGTCTGGACTCGCAAATGTTATCCATTAAAAATAAAAGATATGGAGTAAATGCGAATGAAAAGAAGTCTCTACAAATAGATAGTATAATCAAACAATGGAACAACGCTTTTATTGTTGTTTTTCATCTCGAAGTCACCATGAGCATCCAACAATTGTCTTTGGTCATACTTCACAGTAAATTTAAGACGGCTTCTAGCAGAGGTTTGGGAGGAATTCATTGCTAGATGTTGAACAACGCTATACCAATGTTCCTTTTTACTCATGGATGTGGGGTCGATCGTCAACAAACATAAATTAAACTGGCAAAGTGCTCTTAAAATCACTGTCATCCGTCGCCTGAGAAAAACTAGGGTGGGTTTCATCTCTTTCAGCCAGTTTATCAGCACTACTCAATATTGTTCATCAAGTTTAGCTCTTTGAAAAATCAGTTTAATTTTGAAAGGATCGTTGTTATTATTTTTGCAGAATTTCATTAGGTCAATTTTATTTACTTCTTAACTGTAATTATATTATTATTTTTTTTGTTGAAATTTCAGATTTTAGAATATTTCTTTTTTATCGCTTTTCATGAAATCTTTTCATCTTTATTGTGATCGAAGTATTTTTTTCAAGAGTCCTTTAATCATTTTTTTCTGAAAATGAAAAACAACATTTACTCTTGAAGTTGAAAACTCTTCCTTTACAATAAAGACGTTCCCAATATCAGAATGGCTTTTAAAAGAATTCATATAGTAGGAATTGACAAAATGTATACCCTGTTTGCTATAATATCCTATGCTTCTTTAAATATAACATTGACCACTATACGTTACCTATAATCTACTACACTGTCAAAAAAAACCAAACAAACAAACAAAAAAAAAAAAAAAAAAACAACAACAAAAAAAAAAACAACAAAAAAACAAAAACAAAAGTCGTTAAATGTATAATCATTACGGCAGTAGGCTACCGAAGGATAAAAGGATGTGGTTAGTACAAAAGCAAATCAATGTCGATAGAAATAGAAAAGAGAAATACGGAAAAACAAAGGCATGAGACAGCCACAAAGCACGGAAATTAAAACACAACGTTCAGAATTAAAGCACTTTACTGAGTCTTATAGTGTGGACTCCATAAAGACCGAGAGTGACATCAGGACTTCCGGAAGGGTAAGCATGTCCTGCTGCGCAAGCGACCACCGACAGAAACTCCGCATTAAAAAAACTTAATTACTGTTGTGTTTTGAGAATAGCTCTAATAAAAGACGAAATCTTGTCAGTTTGAAAATATCTGTATTCTCTTTTGAGTTATACAGTTTTAAAACCGAGTTTGTTTCTTACTAAGCCGCAGGATATGTATTTCAAATCTCTGTAGATTGAATGTCTCTATCTATTGCAGGACAAGGCACAAAAAATATATGTGGAAGCAGAACTGATAAGTGCAAAATAAACTGAGAACCAGCATTTAATCTTTTTTTTCTGCAGAAATGCAAAATAAACTTTTCTAAGTACTATGTAAAGTTTATAGGTATTTAACAATAGTAGTGCTCAGTCGCTTCTGGAGTGTACCGTCAACTTTCACTGTGAACATTTTTGAAAAGGTGAAATAGGTGGAAGGTGTTAGATTAATTATTTACCTATAAGCCCAATTTTGTTGGCTCGTCCAATATATGGATACAATAGGCCTTTTCGAAAAATCATTTGGTCCGCTCTTCGGTTTCGGCATTTAAATACAGTTCCAGTTATCAATCCAACACGGCAATTGTTGTTCATCCTGAACAAAGTTCATTTTAGATTACTAGGTCATTGTTTACTGTGACACTGCACTGATTTTGTTATAATTAAAATGTATTCGGGGTTTAAGTTGTGTAGCCAACTGTACAAGTGATAAACGAGTGTTAGTACTTCCATTTGATGGGAGAGTTCCAATCCAGGAAAAGATAATAACACTTTATGAAAAGGACTTCCGAAACAAAACTTCTATCATCCTTTTTATCGGTAATTTGTACTTTTGTTCCTATGTATAAAGAATAAAAGTGAACCTGCCCAGTAATTCATCATATTGCACAGTTGATCATGATAAATCATCATATTGCAATTGGAAACTAACTTTGATTAACGTTTCCATGCCACACCCACAATATATATATATATACCACTCCCCTATTGTTTGTCATTATTGACCTAAGCCGTGTAAATCAAATATCAAGGTCAACAGATCAAGTAGTAGAATTCAAAATAAAATTGAAAATGTCTTTGAATTGTATTATTATTTTGTAACCAGGCTCCAACACTAGGACTCCAGGCTCCAACACTAGGTCACCGGGTTCTGGTCGAAGGATTCCGGGCTCTGCTCACTGGGCTCGAAACGCATGGGCTCCGGGCTCTCAGAGAGCTGTTGAGCCCGTGTTATTACCAGTTATTTACATTTAGACACTGGTTTGACATGTAATTTACTGGACTTTTGAGACAAGAACTGTTGTGAAATTGAAGACAGAAATGAGTACCCAAAATACCAGTTAGCGGAGATTCACTACATTCCAAAGCAAATTTATACTACACATATACCATTAAATACGCCCAAAATGATAGGGATTTTGTAATGTTTTGATAGTGAACAAACAATTCCAAGTAACAATGTAAGAATAAACTAAATAAGAGTAAATTCAATTCTATAGTGACCTGTGATGGCCGTGTGATAGTCCTTTCTGCAGTATTACGCCAAAAGGGGGAAGGCATCATGCATACATAACAACCTTAAAAGATTTAATACAGAGACATTTTCTTTATTTCAACAATTATTTTCTGAACGTTTTAAAATAGCTGCATTTCTGCGTTGTTCAACATTTAGCTTGAATTCCACTCCAACTGGTGCTAGGGGCTGTCTTGAACTTACTATGAGATATGAGCAAGTGACTTCAAGTTGAGGAACAACAATAAAAGCGACGTTCTATTGCTTGGTTTTACGATGTATTTGTAGAGATTTTCTCCTTTGCGAAATTCTCCATGGCCTTTCACTGTTCATTAATAAAAAAATCTGAAAATTTCCATTAACAAATATCATTCACAAGATCACTTGCATAATACTGGGAATTTAGTTTCTGCATCATGAATTATACTGTGTGTAGATTGTATATAACCCTTTCCATAAAGTGTTATCTTTTCCTTGATTGGAACTCTCCCGTCAAGTGGAGGTATGAATCCGGTTATCAGCCGACGACACGAGTTGTCTAACAAGACATTCATGACTTAAGACTTTTCCAGGACGTGATGTTGTATTTGTAGTAACATTAGTATGTAATCCAAATATGAACAGTGTTATGAACCGTGTTCAGGAGGAGAGGTGTGAAATCGTGCATAGTTGCATGGCTTGATAACCGGAACTATTATATTGTAACTAAATGCCGAAACCGAATTGGCATGGGGGCAAATAAGTTTTCGAAAGACCTTTAGATAATAGTGTTGCACACAGCTCTATATGATATAAAGGATAATATATTAGTTAAGGTGAGCTGCAATAGAATATACGATTCCGAATGCCAACAGTGATGAAAATCACCTTTTTATACCTGTTAGCATCGGAAAATCCAGAAAGGTCTACGGATGGATTTGAACCCATACTTTATTGTCATCTATGGCAACACCGCCTGCACCATGTCCAGCGCTCTAGACCACTCGGCCACCTAGGCTATATAAAATATAGTTTTCGGTAACCGGGTCATTATCTAGAGTTGTAACATAGTACACGATGGACAGTGTGGTGGGTAGGAAATAGATAGAAATCGGATAAGGTTGCACCAGATAAAAATTAATGTGTGAAGATAGCATGTGGAAAGTGTTAAGAAATTTGCATTTGTTGAGTCTGTAATAAGTACGAATGAAAGATTACAATACAAAGTCTACGTATAGCTACAAACACAAAACAAATTTTTATTTCTAATATCTTTGGGTAAAACGACCAAATAATAATAACAATAAAAAATACCCAACTTATATGGCTACTTTCCACATTTAAGATCGGCATAAAGATGCAATATATTAGCACTGCATTAGATTTTAGCGTGACATTAATTTAAGGGGCTTTTCTAATGTCAACGTTTTAAAGCTATTGCTAATTAAAGATCGGATGTCTATTAATAACAACATGAACAAAATACCGAAGTTACTGTAAACTTGAAGATATTGCTAATTAAAGATCGGACGTCTATTAATAACAAAATACCGAAGTTACTGTAAACTTAAAGATATTGCTAATTTAAAATCTGATGTCTATAAATAACAAAATAAGGAAGTTATTGTAAACTTACTTTGTGCAGGTGACCATTTCGGCAATTAATGGCTTTTCAGTTCAGATAAAATCAAAACATTTGGCAATCCAGAGATCGAAAGATGTTAAAAAACTGATAAAGAACAAATAACCAAAAGCATCTAAATTGAAAGCCAAAATCAGCTAAGAACAGAGCTTTGATTGAGCGAGATACTCCTTAAATTTAGACAAATTTTCTGCATTTTTAGCTCACCAGGCCAAAGGCCATGTGAGCTTTTGCCATCACTCGGCGTCCGTCGTCCGTCCGTCCGTTAACTTTTCTTCAAAAATCTTCTCCTCTGAAACTACTGGGTCAATGCCAACCAAACTTGACCTGAATCATCACCAGGGTATGCACTTTCAAGTTTGTGATTTTGATCTCCGTAGACCAAACAACATGGCTGCTGTTACTGAAAATAGAACATAGGGGTAAATTGCTGTTTTTTGCAAATAACTCAAAAACCATCACAGATATCAAAATTCTGACATTGGGGTAAAAATGATCAGCATGATGAGATCTACCCACTGTGCAATTTTGAAGAAAATCTGCAAACCCATCTCGGAGTTATGGCCCCTTTTCCGTAAAATTTTCAAAATTTTTGCATTTTTTATTTTTTATTTCAAAAAGTGTAACAGATGGAGGTCAAGTGTAAATTGCAAAAATGTTCAGCATATCAAGATCTACCCAACCTGAAATTTTGAAGAAAATCCATAAACCCTTGTAGGAGTTATTGCCCTTTTTTCACCAAATTTTAAAAATATTCATATTTTTCGATTTTATTTCCAAAACAATAGAAGATGAAGATTAAGTGTAAAATTATGAAATATTTGCCATGCTGAGGCGACTTTAAAACTTGTATTGAAAATTGTTCGTTGTCCGCCATTTTCAAGATGGCCGCCAAAAAAGGCGGGAAAATTCAACATTGTCCTATTTCAATGAAATTTGTTTTCCAAATCGATATTGATGTTGCGACTTCAAAACCTGTGTTGAAAAATGTTCGTTGACTGCCATTTTCAAAATGGCCGCCAAAAAAGGCAGGAAAATTCAACATTGTTCGATTTCAATGAAATTTGGTTTCCAAATAGATATTGATGTTGCGACTTCAAAACCTGTGTTGAAAATTGTTCGTTGACCGTCATTTTCAAAATGGCCGCCAAAAAAGGCGGAAAATTCAAGATTGTCCGATTTCAATGAAATTTGGTTTCCAAATAGGTATTGAGGTTGTTACTTCAAAACTGATGTCAAAAATTGTTCGTTGACCACCATTTTCAAAATGGCCGCCAAAAAAGGCGGAAAAATTCAACATTGTCCAATTTCAATGAAATTTGGTTGCCAAATAGGTATTGATGTCACAACTTCAAAACATATGTTAACAATTGTTCGTTGACCACCATTTTCAAAATGGTCGCCAAAAAAGGCGGGAAAATTCAACATTGTCCAGTTTCAATGAAATTTGGTTTCCAAATATAGGTATTGATGTTGCAACTTCAAAACCAATGTTGAAAATTTTTGTTGACTGCCATTTTCAAAATGGCCGCCAAAAAAGGCGGGAAAATTCAATGTTGTCTGATTTCAATGAAATTTGGTTTCCAAGTAGGTATTGATGTCGCAACTTCAAAACTTATGTTGAAAATTATTTGCTGACAGCCATTTTCAAAATGGCTGCCAAAAAAAGGCGGGAAAATTAATTGTTTGTTGACCGCCATTTACATAATGATGTCTCTGTTTCAAAACTGGTGTCTAAAGTGGTCCTTAGCAAGAGCCTTTTTTATCAATAAAGCTCAACAAAGAAAAATAGTACAACATGATCAGACTTTAAATACTGTTCAAGATATTTTTTGGTGTTTGAGGTACTTAAGTTTGAGAGACTGATGATCAACTGTATAACTTACAATATTACCACGATTGTGGCAACTGAAAGCCAGGTGAGCGATACAGGCTCCTTGGAGCCTCTAGTTGATATTGTAAGTTCCCAGACAAAATCGGGTCTCGGTTGATCACATAAGACAGAAATACAATTTAAACGTCTTTTACGTGAAAAAAAATATAAAAATATGAGCTTAAATTAAGATTGGTTTCGCATTTGGTAAGTTGGGTATCAAAAGTAGAACAAATGACCAAAGTTTTTTGCTTTAACTAACAGACAAAAAATATCATTTCAATTTTTTTTTACTGCTGGAGAGGTAACATTTTGTATCTTAAAAGGCTATTAAAATTGTAAATTGCAAATGATATGCGAGAAAAAAGGCTTCAGTGAAGTAGAAATCGGTGTACTAGAAAAGAAGCGTATTTTGTCAATCCGTGCTGGTTATGTATTTAACGTATTTTATTTGAAAAAGCGACAAGAAAAAAAAAAACAAAAAAAAAAAAAACTGAGAAAAATTTTCTGGTTCAAAATTATTTGTTTGTTGGGAGGGGGGCTGCGTTGAAAGTGGTTTAATATTGTGGACTTTTAGAATAATTTCGGAATACCGATAGGCAAAATGTACAATATCAAATATGCCGCGTAACTAACATATTGGACTATTTGTAGTAAGTGAGAAATGAACCGTCAGTCTAAAAAGAAAAATCCAAAGACATTTGCAACGTTGGGAACAAAACAATACAAAGACAACACAGAAAAAAGGAAACACACATAGAGATAAACAACAAGAACACATATAAAAACTATGGGTGAGATCAGATGCACCAGTAGAGTAAGCATCTCCTGCTTCTTATAAGACACCTGCCGTGTTTAACATGTCAAATCGGCAACCGTAAGCTTTTAAAGGGAAAGATCTGTTGTCATCTGGGAAACAGATATCCCATATCGGTCAACGAGATCGTGATGTCGACATAAAACTTATGTAGTTATGACTAACATGACTTTTTGCCAACAGAATTGTGAATTAGCCATTAATCACGAACATGTACATTTCCAGACATGGAAAAAACACATACATTTCCAGACAATAAAAAATATGTCTATTGCATAATTTTACTTAAAATTATTTGTTTTGCCATTGAATTGACAACAATATAAATTGTGTGACATAAACATCTGCATCCGATCAATTTTCGCTTTTCAATTTCAATTTTATTTCGGGATTGGTACAACTTAATAAATATCTTGTTTAGACCATGAAATTGAAAAAAATGTCCAACCCAGGTATTAGCAGCTGTAGTGGATCCACAGAAAGAAGAAAACAAGCAGTTTGAATGGTTGGAACCCAATTTTTGGAACGGTGGCCGGGGAGGGGGGGGGGGTGGTGGTGGAGACAATTTAAGCCCCCTGGTTACTCTTGTCTCTCTCTCTTATGTACGCTCCTGTTGGTCCCGTTATAACCGGGAACTTCAATATCGTAAGCAATGGGAAATTACTAGATCTGTTCACAGTAGGTTCATAATATCGGGAATCGCAACTCATCAATTTTAGACATAACTTTAAAATATTGATGGAAGTAGTTGAGGAATGTATGGCCGTAGCACTATCCTATGCAGAATTTCAAATTATAATTTTAAAACGTGATATTAAGCGATTTGATTTTCAATAAGCCATGGTTTTTCATGCATTTTTCTGCAGTTAAAACAATACCCTTTTATTATAGTGTAGCACTATATCTGTTAAAATCAGATATAGCCACTATATAACTTTTTTTCCCAGAGTTTCCTTGATAATGATGAAGTCAAATTCCAACACAGCCCATACGTTAATATTTGCCGAGTTTAAAATTTGCCCTTATTAATTAAGTCTTACTCTTATACATGTATACAACCAACTTGTCAGTAAAGCATTTAAAACCAATTCTCTGTAAATATCAACCATATCATATCGAGGGTGTGGCACGCATGGTCACAGATTTCTTTGAAACTTTGTACATTGATAAAAGTCTACGACTGAAGAACTAATCAAAGCTCCGATGGAGCTGAATCTCGAAGCCCTGAAATTCTACATGTGGCAAAACTTCGTAGTCATCCAAAGAACTACTGCATACGTCTGCATGTATTAAGTTATAGTCCGTAATACGTGAAAATAACCGGATTGTGTGATTTCGCATGTTGATTTCATTGCTATTATATATTATCAAGCGCATTTGGCCACTTATTGCGATTTAAAAGGCGTAAAAACTTCTTAAAAGGCGACCGCGAAGCGAGAGCCTTTTAAGAAGTTTTCAGTCTTTAAAATCGCTGTAACTGGCCAAATTGCGCTTGATAATTAATTTGTGCGAAAATTCGAACGAACAAATAGCGATGTTTGTATTTTGAATGCTACGAAACATTTACTACACTATTTTAAGAATACACACTAACGACTCGTTATTGATTTTTTGTAACAATGAATGGGGACATGTTTGACCTAAATAAATAATTTAAATCATAATTATAGAACACCAATCCCTGAATCTATTGGGCACTAATTGATACTCAAAACAATAAATACGTTACTGACTTTGAAAATTTATAAAGTTAACGTAATGTTATAAACTCAATGTTATAATACTAAATTAATCGCGCTTCTGGACACGTGTACTTATGTAAACTTTAAATATAGATCGCTTCAGCTGTGTGAATACACATCTGACGTGTTTATCGTATGTTTCATTTTTAACCAATAAAAACATCTTATAAAGGTCAATGGGCGTGTTTTCCCATCAGATATAAAGACAGCCATTCATTTTCTATAAGCAACGAGTAAAAAAAAAACGAGTAATTTGATTAACATGCATATTGTTTTCAGTTTAATAAAACAACACTGTATTCAACTCAAGAAAATGAAGAAATATAACTTAAATACTAAATGTATCCGATTTTGAAAGGAACTTGCGCACTATATTTTATTGGAAGCACGAAGATCTACTTTTAGAGCTGTTAATAGGCTTGAAGCCTCACGCGGGGCACGTGATTTTTTCTTGCCATATCAATATCTCTCCAGCCATTTCATGGCTTCGAGATAAAAAGTGTCCCAGTGTTTTTGTTGCCATGGTAACGGCAATTATTGTTTTTAGGCTAAAATATGATGATCGAGGGATAAAAAAACAGCAAAATTCACACAGATATGGTCCTATAAGTGTAGTATTTATGCATTACTTATGCATAAGCAATGTAAAATTAAATATTTTGCTGACATATTAAGGTTAAAAGAATTATATAAATTTTATTTCGATAGGTCTACAGGGGGTCTTTGACCATTTTAAAGATAGCTCATTTTTAGCTGATTTCAGGGAATTTGTAACCCTAAAAAGCCACTATATTGGGAAGATTACAGTCAGTTTGTACTAGCTTTTAATAATCAATTCGTGGAAAAACAAATGGTGGGGTAATGGTTGCTAAGGTGGTTACTACCGTGGCAAAAATAGGGCATTTTCAGGTTTTCAAGTGCTGTTTTGGCACATTTGACGAGACATATTTTGTTAAGATTCACACTGATTCAAACAAGAAGTACACTGAGACTGACGTAATCAAAATGTTAGAATTTTTGATTGACAATATTTTTGTCGAATTCGGAGGTCGTGTTTTCCAACAGACAATAGGGATTCCTATGGGAGCTAACTGTGCGCCGCTTTTAGCTGAACTTTTCCTTTACTCGTACGAGGCTTATTCAAAGAAAACAAAAACATTTAGGCCAGTTCTTTATTTTCAGTTTCCGCTACATAGTCGATGTACTTTTTCTTAATAATCCTAAATTTAAGGAGTATTTACATCAGATCTATCCCAATGAGCTTGAAGTTAAAGAAACAACTGAAACACCTACTTCAGCTTGGTACCTAGATCTTTTATTGTATATTGACGAAGATGGACGTTTGAAATCTAAGCTATATGACAAGCGTGACGATTTAAATTTCCCAATTGTGAACTTTCCCTTTCTGAGCAGCAATATACCTACCTCTCCAGCCTATGGAGTGTACATTTCACAGTTGATTTGTTACTGTCGAGCGTGTAGTTTGTACAGTGATTTTTTGAACAGAGCAAATGCACTGTCCCAAAAGCTGCTTAGCCAAGGATTTGATCAACCTATGTTAATTTCATCCGTCAAGAAATTCTATGGCCGTCACCATAACATCATTGAAAGATATGACTTGTCAGTATCCCAAATGAAAGTGGACATTTTCAGCTAGATTCACGTCTTCCCGGATTTGACTACCGACTTTGACATTTTCCTGGATTGACTCTGTGAGTGCCTTTGTTTTGAATGTTGTAATTTCTATTTCTGTGCTTTGTATCTGTCTAACGTCATTGTTTTCTGTGTCTAACGTCCTTGTTTTCTGTGTTCGCGTTTTGGTCATGTCTTTGGACTTCGATTTTTGTAAATTTCACACCTTTGTTCCTTCGGTATTCTACTGCCGTTGTTTGACATTTACAAAATTCGTTAAATAAAGTTAAATGCTTATTTTGATTCCATTATACACAATGAATGATAAATGCTCTCCAAAACAAAAGCAAACAATTTGAACCTGGTGGCTAGATTGATTGCCAGGTAGCTTAAATAACCATTTTCATTAATTCAGCTTGTGTACAGTTTGCATTTTCTTCTTTCTTTTCGCCATACTCAGTTAGATTAACATGAATGTTGATTATATATGTCTTAAATTAACGATGGAATACGATACGATGGAATTTTTTTTCGCAAGATGATCGAGTTTGCAATTAACTGATGTCTGATTTAAATTCTTTGATGTCAATAATTGGGACGCTTCATCAGGTGAACAATTTGCCATCTTAAAAAAAGTGGAAAACAATGTATCATTTCGATGCCCCGTCCAATCCAAAATCAACGTCGACAATGACTTAGCGTGGTCAGACCGTCGATCTTGATTTTTGACCTCGGAATTCACTATTATGTGAAAAGAAGAACAAACTAAAGACAATTGATTAATCCAAAGCAAACATGCTGATCAAATGATAAATCACGTGGCAGCAGGTCCCGTGAGACGTAGTAACGCCAAGATTGTGTAACACACGTTTAACTATTATGAGAACAGCAACTGAAAACGGAAAATAGGCCTGAGGAAATCATGGTCGACATAGCAACAGAGGTTTGAAGTCAGTCGGTTCGAAAATTTGATGGTTTGGTAAAAAGAAATGTGGCCATACTCACTATCTAAAACTGCAAACAAACGGATAATGACCTTGACCGTGACCGGAGATGGTTCAGAAAATGTAAATGACATCTTTAGGCATAATCTTAATTCTTACATGCAAAAAGTACTTTTTTTCTACGAGTTATGGTTTTCTGCTAGAAAGTAAAATATTATTTTTGATCAAATCTGTATATCGTTTCGTTTGAAGAGTAGTATATTTTGGTTGATAGGTTGGTTTCTATGGTGACAAAAACGGTAACGCCGTTAATGTTTTTTCTAATGTTTTTTTGGCATTTTATGCAAGAAATGCCCTTCAATTAAAGAGTGAAATGAATCACTTGATTATTCCCTGCAATTAATAACCGTCGATTACAGATACTAACAGTTTAATTCCAGTTGCTAAGTTGGTTGCCATGGAAACGAAAATAACAATTGTCACCTGTAACTAATTCTGGTTGCTAGGATGTTTTTTCCACAAAATGGTCAACTATAAGTAATGCATAAATACTACACTTATAGGACCATATCTGTGTGAATTTTGCTGTTTTTTTACCCCTCGATCATCATATTTTAGCCTAAAAACAATAATTGCCGTTACCATGGCAACAAAAACACTGGGACACTTTTTATCTCGAAGACATGAAATGGCTGGAGAGATATTGATATGGCAAGAAAAAATCACGTGCCCCGCATGAGGCTTCAACAGCTCTAAAAGATGATCTTCGTGCTTCCGATAAAATATAGTGCGAAAGTTTCTTTAAAAATCGTATACATTTAGTATTTAAGTTATATTTCTTCATTTTCTTGAGTTGAATACAGTGTTGTTTTAAGATATTGAAAACAATATGCATGTCTATCAAATTACTCGTTTTTTTTATATTGCGTCTCGGATCAACGAACTTGTCGCGCAGTAATTTGCAAGATGAAAATAACATTTGTTTACCTGTGACAGTGTACTGAATATATATATTTATAGCAATGAAATGAACATGCGAAATCACACTATCCGATTATTTTCACGTATTACGGAATAACTTAATACATGCAGAAGTATGTAGCAGTTCTTTGGATGACTACGAAGTTTTGCCACATGTAGATTTTCAGGGCTTCGAGATTCAGCTCCATCGGAGCTTTGATTTCTATTTGCTTTTTGGCAGATATTGTTTTCAAATTACCTGACATAAAGAAAAATGAAATAAATGCTTAGTATTCCCTAAATAATACTAGTATATAATCTTTAAAGCTATTCAAAACAAACACCATTGATTTAATTCATGCTTTTATGGTGGTTGTCATGTTAGTAAAAATTGTCATCTCCATTTTTTTCTATTACCAAAAATACTTGAAATAACAAATTTAACACCATTAACGAAAAGAAGGCATTACAGGAAACCTTTTATCATTGAAAACAATAGGCAACATTTTATCGTATCGTACTCATACTAGATGGTTGTTATGTTATATGGCTTGAGGGGATTTTCACTGCAACCACTGGAGCCATTGGAACTAAATTTGCTCAGGATAATATTTGGGTGTACCATTTAAAGCTATATCTTACCTTACACATTTTTAAAGGGAACCAACAAAAACTTTTGTGATCAAGTGTGGTTCCGATTGGTTTTGTGGTTTCAGAGAATATTTTTGAATGCTTTTATATAGAGTACAATCTGAAACTAATTTCTCCACTGACAGCTTTTTTGGATGTGATGCGGACTTACCGGACACATTTCAAGGGGGCAGTTACGGATAACTATGACAAAGTTTTGTTCCAATAGGCAAACTAGTTCTAGGGATCTTTGAATGTGTTTTCCCATAGGGTCTAATGTTCTGCTCTTGACAATTCTGTTTCGTAATTTTGCTGTTACCCTCATTCGCCTTGAGCTGCCTTTTTAGAAGATCAAATGACAAGCTTAACATTTCTGCATATAAAACAAATCCTTTATCTCAAATTTTAATTTTTAAAATTAAAGACGAAATGTATAAAATTATGAAAATTTGACCAATACAAATACAGAGCAATAAGTCCTATATGGGTTTTACATTTTCTTCGAAATTTCCAGATGGTTAGATCCTTACATTATGTTGAATATTTTTCAATTTAAACTTAACCTCTATCTGCTATATTTTGTGAAATAATTTTTTTTAAAATTTAAGAGGAAAAGGGCAATGATTTTAAATTGGGTATCAGATTTCTTTAAAATTGCAAGATAGATAGATCTTAAGTTTGTGATTCCTCTACTTGACTTTACTACTGGAATTGAAATGTTCGACACGGTGAGTGCTTACTCTACCGGTGCACCTGATCTCACTCACGGTTTTAAATTAGGTTCGAGTTTTTCATTTGTATAGGTGTCTCCATTTTTCTATGTTTCTTTGCATATCCCGTGTTGCCATTGCCTTTTTAGACTGACGTTTCGGTTCTCACTTACTATATTTTGCCAAAAAATTGCAATTTGTCATTTCTCTATTTTTGGTCATGGCCATCCTATTTTTTTCACCCACAAGAAAACCGGACATATCGTTTAAACTAGATACCCTTTGGATGTTTGTGACCAAATATGGTTAGAATTGGTTTCATGGTTTCAGATGAGCAGATTTTTGAAAAAGTTAACAGACCACTGACAACTGAAGAAAAGTGATGGCAATAGCGCAAGTGGGCCTTTTGTCAAGGTGAGCTAAACGGAAAACAGAAAAAGTCAGCAATGACACATCTAACCATGAATAACGCAATCTACAAATTTCGGGTATTAAACACATAAATAAGGAAGTTCATTTAAATTTATTTTGTGGAGAAGGCCACTGATATCTCTTCAGTGCAGAATAAGTGTCGGAAGACCAAGAGTTGAAAGATGTATATAACTGATAGAGAACATATAACCAAAAGAGTCAAAATAAAAACTGAAATAATCCTAGGCTAGAGCTTTGCATGTTATAGATAATAATTCAATTCAATTTAATTCAAACCCGAGCAAACCAGTATCACATAAGAAATTGTTTTCATTAGTTATGGTAAAAATGTGCTGTGCTACCTGGGCATGGCATGACCGCAGCATTTGAAAATTAGGAGTGGCGAAATGAGCGAGGGTTTCTTCTGTAAATGAACAAGTTTGGCCCTTTGACACCTTTTACAAAGCTACACTACAATACTAAAAGCCTATGTCAAGAGAAATGAAAATAAAAAATGAATCTACAAATTTCGGGTATTAAACACATAAATAAGGAAGTTCATTTAAATTTATTTTGTGGAGAAGGCCACTGATATCTCTTCAGTGCAGAATAAGTGTCGGAAGACCAAGAGTTGAAAGATGTATATAACCGATAGAGAACATATAACCAAAAGAGTCAAAATAAAAACTGAAATAATCCTAGGCTAGAGCTTTGCATGTTATAGATAATAATTCAATTCAATTCAAACCCGAGCAAACCAGTATCACATAAGATATTGTTTTCATGAGTTATGGTAAGAAATGTGTTGTGCTACCTAGGCATGGCATGACCGCAGCATTTGAAAATTAGGAGTGGCGAAATGGGCGAGAGTTGCTTCTGTTAATGTACAAGTTTGGCCCTTTGACACCTTTTACAAAGCTACACTGCAATACTAAAAGCCTATGTCAAGAGAAATGAAAATAAAAAATGACTATAATAACTTAAGAAAAAATACATTATATGATAAAATTGAATTTGACCCCATTGACCCCATTGACCCTTTTTAAATGTAGCCAAGACACAGGACTTGACATCAAACTATGGACCCCAACTTCACCTGGTTACTTTATCTGTCAACATTTTCCTGAAAGCTAACATATAGAGGAACCCAAGAATGAAATCTCGTCAAATTTCTATAAAATTATTTTAAACAAATTATGCAATTTACACATTTGCAGTTTGCTCCTATTTTGCCCTTATAACTCGAAAACAGTAGGAGTAACGGCAAATCTGTTGACAAAACTACTGATACCTTACGTACGGAGGAATACCAAAACATAAGCCTTGCTAAAATCTGATGAAAAATTACAGTGTTTGACGTAAAACTGCATCAAAATAGGACAAGAAATAAAAAAGAAGAAATTCCCTCTTTTGGGTACTCGTTTTTCTGGAAAACAGCAAATGTGGCGCTAAATCTGTTGACACACTGCAGACTACATGCAAAATGGGAGAAACCTTATCAGAATCTGATACATAACAAATATTCTACAACTAAATATATGGAAACACCTAATCTGGCAAACAACAGCCACAATACCTTAAACCACGGTCTAGACTCACTTTTAGCCAAAAGAACATTGTGTTAAAATTTCAAACGGATTGACCAACTGAAATAAAAGTCATCCACCATGACGGCAACAGCACCATAATATTCCGAGGTTTCTTGTGGCCTTAAAAAGAGAAATAATGATGTCTAGATTATCAAGAAACTTCTTAAAATAAATTTTTGAAATTAAATATGTACATTTAATGATTGAGGGAAGATGAGAAACGACCATATTGGCTTTCATAGGAACCATAAAAATCCAATTGTTGGCATCTGAGTTCAAAGGTAAATTTTTAGGGGTAGAATATACAAATAATTCATCTGGCTATTAAGTTAAATTTGAAGCAAATTTTCATACTAGTATATAAATTAAAGTGACAACAATAGTTCGAATCGATCAAACGGAGAGACCAGTAAGGAAAATCCGTATAACATACGACAAAATCCAACACAGAACATTTTTTGATTGAAACAATCATTGCTACTGTAAAACACCAAAAAGATATGGTTGCTAGGTAGAATTTCAAAAAGTACAGGTTTCTGAAAATTTCAGGAAATTATCATAATTAGAATCAAAGATTTTTGCAACCTAACTTTTGAAAATCGTCATTTTTACTGTGAAGAATTGAAAAAAAACATGGTTGCTAGGAAGAATTCCAAAAAATAATGGGTCTTTGAGAGTTTCAGGAAATTTACCAAACTTAGAATGAAAGATTTTTGTAATTTTACTATTGAAAATGATCACTGATACTATAAGGCATAAAAAAATTATGGTTGCTAGGTAAAATTCCAAAAAGAAATTGCTCTTTGAGAGTGTCAGAAAATTTCCCAAAATTTGAATCAGTTGTACTCTGATTATTGAAAATGAAAGAAATTGAAAAAGCTATGGTTCCTAGGTAGAATTCCAAAAATAGTAGGTCTTTGAGAGTTTCAGGAAATTTACCAAAATTAGCATCAAAGATTCTTGCCACCTGACAGTTGAAATTCATCATCATAACTCTAAATAATTGAAACAGATATGGTTACTAGGTAGAATTCCAAAAAATCCTGGGTCTTAAAGAGTTTCAGGAACGTTATACCAAAAGTAGAATAAAAGTTTTTTTGCAATAATTATCATTAAAACTATAAGGCATCAAAAAAGATATGGTTGCTAGGTAGAATTCCAAAAAGTAATTGGTCTTTGAGAGTTTCAGGAAATTTACCAAAATTAGAATCAAAGATTCTTGCAACCTGACAGTTGAAATTCATCATTATAACTCTAAATAATTGAAAAAGATATAGATGCTAGGTAGAATTCAAAGAA
>MJUU01064619.1:143333-156147 GCA_002080025.1 Modiolus philippinarum | reverse complement strand
TTTTGAAACTGTATACCCTGGTGATGATTCAGGCCAAGTTTGGTTACAATTGGCCCAGCAGTTTGAGAGGAGAAGATTTTTGAAATTGTAGACGAACAATGTATAAAAGAGCAAAAATTTGACAATAAAGGGCAATAACTTCAACATGGGTATTCAGATTTGCTTCAAAATTTTCAGAGGGATAGATCTTGGTATGCTGAACATTTTTGCAATTTCAAGTTGGCTTCTATCTGTTATAGTTTTCCTAATAAAAAATTAAAAATATTAAAATTTTGAAAATTTTACGGAAAAGGGGCAATAACTCCAACATGGGTCATCGGATTTTCTTCAAAATTGCACGGCGGGTAGATCTTGTCAGTTATCTGATCATTTTTACCCTTTGTCAGATTTTTGATATCTGCTACGGTTTTTGAGTTATTTGCCAAAAACAGCAATCTACCCCTACGTTCTATTTTTAGTAACAGCGGCCACGTTGTTTGGTCCTCGGACTAACCGAACACATTTTTTAAACTACATACCCTGGTGATGATCCAGGCCAAGTTTGGTTTCATTTGGCCCAGTAGTTTCAGAGGAGAAGATTTTTGAAGAAAAGTTTACGACGGACGGACGGACGGACGGACGGACGACGGACGACGGACGACGGACGCCAAGTGATGGCAAAAGCTCACCCTGGCTTTAGCCAGGTGAGCTAAAAAGGTATGTGACAAATACCTTTTTTTAATTCGTTCAGTTATCACGTATTGTTACTTGTCAAATGTTTAAATAACGATTTTTGTTAAGTAACCTTACCTTATCTCTGGATCTGTACCTCCGTCTTGGGAGAACCATAATAAAATATGTTATGTCGAACTTGTAAAAAAAGCGTGTTGAGTGGTGCTGGTATTTATAGTGTGCGTGCCCGTTAAACTGGTTCCGCAATATTTCATCTCCTCAATTAAGAATATGTATACATCGATTAAAAGATGTGCTCCTGTACAAGTTGTGCATATTATATCCCTTCTCCATATAAAATGTAAAATATCGTCGTAAAATCCACATGTATGAGATCGAATATAAAAGCATTGTCTTAGCAAGTTTTGAGTAGCTTATAAAACACTGATTGTCTCCAAAGATTAAAATCTAAAATCACTGTCTCTGATTCTAGCACTATCATAAAAACTGTCTTAAGGGCTTAGAATACTATCATACTTTAATGCATAATGCATATAATGAACTGATATAAAAATTCATATATTGAATTATGTGATAAAATATTAAAATATACAATTACTTAAAAGCTAAAACTAGAAATTCAACTTAATATATAGGTCAAACCCAAAACTTTAAAAGAAATAAGTAAATGCTGATGATCAAGAACCTTAAATCGGTTTATAAATTAATCAATTCTGTCCTTAGCTGATTTTGGCTTTACATTTGGATCATTTTTGTTATTTGTTCTCTATCAGTTTTTAAACATCTTTGACTTTTTGGTCTTCCAAACGTTTAGATTTTATCTGCACTGAAGAGACATAAGTTGTCGAAATGCGCATATGCAGAATTTAAATTCACAGTAACTTCGGTATTTAGTTATTCGTATTCGAGTAAAACATATATAAATTAATGCCAAAAAGAGCACAAAAATTTTTGAAGAATAAATTTATAATAGATTGGTGTTAGCCTCTACCCCTTAGACCCAGCCCCTTTTATCTAGTTACCAAGTATCTTTGTCCTCTCAATATGCATCTTAAGCATAAGTAGCCTGGACAGATTTTCTATCTTGGTCACTGCTTCTTTATTTCCTTTATTGATTATAATTGCTTGTGTACAGTCCATAAGCTTATTGTAACTGCATTGTGATAAATGGAGCTCCACCTAACGCTTCATGGCTCTAAATTTGGTTTATTTGATCAATGATGGGTGCTCGATACTTGTTGGGATTGTTGCATTGGAGTAGCAAGTGTTGGAGTTTCCCTCAATTGTTTGACATAGCAAACATACCGGACTGTTTTCGTTCTTATAGTATCTAACTCTGTTTGGAGTATGTAAGTTCCAGTCAGCATTTTCAGTTTCACTGGTATTCTATCTACATCTGTTGTTGTGTTACATTTATGCTTGAGGATCGGATGTATCAGACCTTTCTGTAAGTTGTTGCCCTTCAAGTATTCTAATCCATCATAAAGTTGTGATATATTGATAATTCTGTCGTTCTAATGGTAATAAATTTTACTTTTAATAATCTTTTGCCACACAGATTTTTTGGTCGGGTAAACTATATACCCAGGTTGCCTCTTTTAGGTCATACTTTCTAAGGATTTTATTGTCAGTTATAAACCAACTGTTGCTTTGATCTCCTTAAAGAGTAAGTTGTCTGATTGCTAGTTTCTTCTCTATACTACAGTAACTACTTTCTTGATGGCATATATTATTGAAGAATGTGAGTATTTTGATATGAATTTGTGCTTCTATAGGTAGTATACCAGTCAATTTGTATACAGTGGATCAGTGCATCTCATTGGTAGGGAGAGCAGTTGTTTTAGCATTCTTTCTTGAAATAATTCCAAAGTTTCTAGTTGTTTACCAGATGGTGTGATTAATTCCATTCAATATAGTAATACTGGAGTAATGTAAGTTTTAAATAAATGCAAAAGTGATTCTGGGTGAAGCCCATTGTAACCATGAAATCCACTTCCAAACAGACTGTATGGGCCCCTCCTTGCTTTGGTAACATTTGTTTCAACATTGACTTCCATATTTCCTTTCATATTTGTAGTCCTGATAATACCAAGGTGTGTTGCTTGTGTTACATTTGGCATTTTGATGTCATTCATCTTTAGATCTTCTTGGATTTCTTTTGTTTTGTTTCTTTTGCCCTCGATCTTTATGACGACACTCTTTTGTGGTTGTAACTGGTATCCCTCTCTGTTTGCAAAATCAAGAGCCATATTTACCATAATTTGTGCATCAGTATGTGTTGTACTCAACAAGGCAATATCGTCTGCACAGCCTGTATGATTTATAATATTACTGCCTATATCAAGGCCAATGTTGGAGTTTTGCAGTAGATTCAGTAGTGTATTTATATTAAGTTTATACAGGTCGGCAATCAAAGTTCCTCCTTGTCTCACTCCTATATTTACGTCAAATACTTCTGATGTTTCACCTGCCCATTTTACGCAGCTTTTAGCATTACTATGTAGGTCTGTTATCATATTCCAGGTTTTATCTTGTATTTCTGATTGGTAAACTCGTCTCATTACATGGGAGTGAAAAACTTTATCAAATGCTGCTTTGGCATCTAACAGAATAAGATATCCATCTTTCTTTTCATCCGTTATGTATCTGTATGTCTCCTCTACTGGAGGGGCAGCATTGAGTGGTGATGATCCTTTTGTAAATCCTCTTTGAGTAAGGTTTTGTGTTTCAAGTACATTAATTTGTATTCTTTCCTTAATGACTGATTCAATGATTTTGTTAATTACATTGAGAACAGTAATACTACGATAATTTGCAGCTACTTTTCTACATCCTTTATTTTTATATATTGTAGATAAAAGTCCAACCTTAAGTGATTCTGGGATTATGCCTATCTTAAACATATCATTTATTAAAGTTCGTAATGTTTCCTAAATTCTGTCATTTGCATTCAATATATGTTCGATTGCCATACCATAAAAGTCTGGTGCCTTTGTCCTAGACCTAACAGCTTTATGAATTTCAAGTTTAGATACTGGGGCTATTGACAATGACTTTGCCATTTCTTCGATGATCGTATTCTCAATTTCCACACTTGATGATAACTAATAACACCTTCGTTCAGATCGTCAGGTAACGCTAACTTGGAGAAGTGCTTGTGAAATCCTTTAGCTATATGTTTCTTCCCTTATATATTTCATCCCCAACTTTAATTTCTTGAAGTAGTGATCCAGCTTTTACTCGACTTCAATGAACAAGTTTATAAAATATTTCCATGTTATTTGATTTGGCTTCGAGTATTTCTTGTTTTTTCTTTTTCCATCTGTATTGCAACCTCGATTCTTACAGCTCTTCGAAATTTCTGTTTTCCTCTTTTTTTGTTGTTGATAAGGTTGTTGGTTATCAGGATCATTTGGACTGCCAGCAGACCTCCATTCATTATAGGTTGTTTTTTTTCCTTAAGTGCAGATTTAATTTCTTCAGTCCATACTTTCAATTAAGGTTTTGCATTGAAAACGGCTTTACTGTCACAGCTTTGGACGGCAGAGTTTATAAGTAAATTTATTATATGCTGAGTTCTTTGTTCTATCGGAAAGATATCGTTCTTATTATCTTGCTCCGGTTGTTGTATGCCCTCATCCAACAATGCTTTATACAAGTCCATATCAACCTTTTGTTGTTGATAAGGTTGTTGGTTATCAGGATCATTTGGACTGCCAGCAGACCTCCATTCATTATAGGTTGTTTTTTTCCTTAAGTGCAGATTTAATTTCTTCAGTCCATACTTTCAATTAAGGTTTTGCATTGAAAACGGCTTTACTGTCACAGCTTTGGACGGCAGAGTTTATAAGTAAATTTATTATATGCTGAGTTCTTTGTTCTATCGTAAAGATATCGTTCTTATTATCTTGCTCCAGTTGTTGTATGCCTTCATCCAACAATGCTTTATACAAGTCCATATCAACCTTTTCCCATGTGATCTTTGTTTTATAACTAGGTCTGAGTACATCTTTCATAACTTGATAGTCCCATTTTTTCTTATTGTTAATTGGTTGGTGGTCAGACGTGTTGGAATTAATTTTAAGTATCCTTTTACAAGTTTTTATTTCCATCTCTGACATGCTATGTAGGTAGTAGTCGATCTCTGAACATTCACACCCTTTTGAGTTTGTGAATGTATTTCCTATCTTTTCATATTGAAGATTTCATTGTTTCACATATTATATTTCGTCAACACATGCCTTATATTCAACTATATGATTTTTACTGCCATTGATATAGGTAGCAATGATTCATTCATGTCAACTCCCTTCCCAACATAGTTAATCTGGTTATGAACATCCTGTATTACGTTTATTTGTTTTCTTTTAAGAGTTCGTTTATCGAGTGCTCGCATGTCTTAATATTCTTGCAGTTGTAAGATGCAACGCTTATACTTGTCTCAGCGTTTGTATCTAATAGTGATACAGGATCCTCGGTACATGTGAATTGCGTCAGATAAAGAATGATCAAGACCTGTTTTAGTCGTCACTTTTGATTGGTTCTGTTTGAGTTTTCACGTGTGATCTTTGTGCTCTATTTTGCGTGTATTTCTGATAATTTGCAGTACTTTTGTTATTCGATGCTTGTATAGATGCAGTGTTGACTTTCCTTTGTGGTTCTTTTCTTCTATTATGATAAAATAACGGTTGCCCAGTTAGCACTTTCTCACGATTTCCCATATTGTTGTCTGTATTTTCGTGTTCTTGCACATCGTTTGTTCGTTTGTTACAGTTGGTCTGTTATCTACCATATGATCTGTTTGTTCGAGCTCATTTGCTTTTAGACTGTCAACATGTTTCTCTATGCTATCAAATACTACATTGATAATATTCCTGTGGAGTTGCATAAACCTTTGAAGTGTTGATTTACTTCGTAAAATATGTTTGCACTAGTAGGTGGTTGGGTTTGCTGTTTCTCCTTTGTGTTACATTCCAGATTTTCCATACGCTTTAATAATACTTTGACTGTTTGTTTAAGCTCTAATTTTCTAAATTCTAATTCTTGACATCTTGATTCGAGTCTTATTTGACTGTTACTGGTTTCCTTTATGACTCTTTCTTTATTTTTAAATCTTCTTCTAATTTTCTTAGTTTAGTTTATTTTACCCTTAGCTCACTGGATTTAATCTCTTTCTTCTTATCTAGTTTCGTGGCAGTCTCATTATTTTGGGTTTTTGTGGCTGATTCTTCATTTAGTTTCTGTTCGTCTGATGA
Organism: Modiolus philippinarum; assembly: GCA_002080025.1. NCBI lineage: Eukaryota > Metazoa > Mollusca > Bivalvia > Mytilida > Modiolidae > Modiolus > Modiolus philippinarum. The sequence goes on along the minus strand of MJUU01064619.1, from coordinate 150,220 downwards.
TATATCTATTATTTGGACAGAATTTGACGAATCTGCTTCTTTTGTACTCGTCTGTATATCATATGTACATGTTAAACATGTGGGGTCTTCATTTTCAGTCGTCATACATCTTATGTGACTCACCTTATGACAAACAGAACATCGATCTGTTTCACCAGTGATGGTCTGATTACAAACAAAGAATAATTTTGACGCTTCATTAATTTCATTAACTGTCATGCTGAGCAGCGTGGCTTGGGCATTCCATGCCTTCTGCTTATATATGGTAGTTGGAACATTCAGTTGCGGTGATTTGACTACGCCAGCTGGGATTAGCATCTTAACAGAGGTTTCAGTGTCAAGATCGCTTGATTGCGTGTCACGGCAAGTGATGTAATTTGCTGTTTCCTCCTCCATGAGGCTTAGAGCTAAACTTTCTTCGGTTGTTCCTCTGTGCTTAATGGACTGATTCTGTGATTGGTCGACACATACCCTACATGTGTATACACCTTCTTCATCCACATTATTTTCAATTTGTGTGATTTCATCGTTTGTTAAGCATTTACATTTATAGTGAATCCAGTGATTTCAATGTGCAGTATATACTCCTTGTTCTACATGGCTTATTGCATTTTGGACAGCTAATTTCCTTATACGTTTCGATATCTTTATCTTTGGTCTTTAAGATTTGTAGCAGTTGAGTTTGTAGTTGACGGTTAAGTAAATGAGAACCGAACCGTCAGTCTAAAAAGAACTATCCAAGGACAATGGCAACGTCGGAAAAACAAAGAAACAAAGACACAACATGAGCACAGCACAGAAAAGAAAATGATAAAGACGCACATATACAAAAATGAACAACATGGACCCATTAAAAAACCATGGGTGAGATCAGGTGCACCGATAGAGTAAGCATCTCCCGCTTCTTATAAGACACCGCCCCGCCGTGTTGAACATGTCAACTCCGGTAGTAAAAGTCAAATCCGGTAGAGGAAAACCAATTTTAGTGGCAAGATTCGCTCTTTCCTGTCAATCAATTTCAAATCTTTATTGTAATTGTGAAACATATTTTGTAAGTTTATTGTTAACTGTTGAAATATACAGATGTGAAATAAAATATGGAAACTTTATTCAGCGATTGCGAAGCTGTACGCCCTTGTCACCATTATCCGTCTTGGAATAATATTTTGTTGTGGCAACGCATGGTATTTTTACCTTCGTTCTTATACTAAGTATTAACAGTACATATGTATTCCGCCTGTGAAGACACCCGAGGCTAATAAAAAAAAATCCAAAACTGCTAACCAGTCTACGCCAACCTGACCTTGATCCAAACAATAACATCATTACTCACATATACAAGAATTACACATTTACTACAATATCGAGGGATGAGATTGTAAAAAAATCACACTTCAGTGTTAGCATCATTTGGCATAAAAGCTAATGATGAAAACAATCAACTCCCTTACATCTACTTGGTACCTAAACTTCATAAGAATTCATACAAAAAGAGATTCATTGCCGGGTCTTCCAGATACACCACTAAACCTCTTTCACAGCTCCTCACTACTTTGTTGACCGCAGTCAGAGATGGCAGTGTGAATCAAATGTGGATTCTCAAAAATTCAAAAGATCTCCTTGAACAGCTATCTTCAATCAGCCTTACCCATTGCCATAGCATTCAAACTTTTGACTTTTCTACACTTTATACAACCCTGCCACACAATAAACTGAAAACAGTAATTGCAGTTTTAATACATCAATGTTTCTGCTCAAAAAATGAAGAACGCAGATACACCTATTTAGTTATAGGGAAAGACAAGACATATTTTGTTAAGAACCACAAAACTGATTCAAACAAGAAGTACACTGAGACTGACGTAATCAAAATGAGGTCGTGTTTTCCATCAGACAATAGGGATTCCTTTGGGAACAAACTATGCGACGCTTTTAGATGACCCTTTCCTTTACTCGTACAAGGCCAAGTTTTTACAAGGGCTTATTCAAAGAAAACAAAAACATTTAGCCCAGTCCTTTAATTCCAGCTTCCGCTATATAGACGATGTAATTTCTCTTAATAATCCTACATTTAAGCAGTATTTACATCAGATCTATCCAAATGAGCTTGAAATTAAAGAAACAACTGAAACACCTACTCTAGCTTCGTACCTAGATCTTTTATTGTATATTGACGAAGATGGACGTTTGAAATCTAAGCTATATGACAAGCGTGATGATTTTAATTTCTTTCCCTTTCTGAGCAGCAATATACCTACCTCTCCAGCCTATGGAGTGTACATTTCACAGTTGATTCGTTACTGCCGAGCGTGTACTTTGTACAGTGATTTTTTGAAAAGAGCAAAAACACTGTCCCAAAAGCTGCTTGAAATTCTATGGCCGTCACCGTAACATCATTGAAAGATATGACGTGTCAGTATCTCAAATGAAAGTGGATATTTTCAGCTAGATTCACGTCTTCTCGGATTTGACTACTGACTCTGACATTTTCCCGGATTGAATCACTCGCAGTGTGACGGGTGCTGTTAACAAAGCAGCACATGCTTACCCTTCCGGAGCACCTGATGTCACTCTCAGTTTCACTTAAGTTCACACTGTGAGTGCCTTTGTTTTGAATGTTGTAATTTCTGTTTCTGTGCTTTGTATCTGTCTAGCGTCATTGTTTTCTGTCTTCTCGTTTTGCAGTGTCTTTTGACTTCGATTTTTGTAAATTTCACTCCTTTGTTCCTTCGGTATTCTATTGCCGTTGTTTTTTAAGCCTGAATTTACAAGAAGCAGCACGAAATCAATTTGTTAATCAGCTCTAGTACTTACATCCAACAGTTCTCGCCACAATATAGCTGAAATATTGCTGAAGTTGGCGTAAAACATCAATCAATCAATCAATCAATACTTACATCGTAATAATCGTTTCACCTTTTTAATACCCCGTGATGTACTACGACAGTGTGCCACGTATTTGTGGCTAAAATATTTATGATCTTTCCAACAAAGCAGCAGAATGTTTGTTTATTGAACGCGAAAACAAAGCCTGCAATTCATATATTACATATATGCAGAGATGGGTTAAGACCCCCTTTCCTACTGACGGGGGTCTTTGGTAAAGGAAGGAAAATCCTGTATTCTTGCAGAATATAATAACCTTTAAGTACCTGTTGTTTTCAGCAACTTAGTGGGAAACAAGTATACTGCTTGAAACATTAAGGCATTTTGACGTCATAGAAACTGAACAGCAGGTGTACTAAGAAAAGTATATTACGCTTTGGGTAAATGAAGCAAAATCCTTTAATTTTGCATTATCCTGATATAAGAATATGAATTTTAAGGGGTACTTCTAGGCTATCGGGAGATAACTCTCTTTGCACTTTCCTACTTTTGTAAGTTTCAAAATAAAATCGGTTGGGTATGATCAAATTCTTGAGGTTGTTATATTTTTGCAGCAAAATTAATATTAATTTTGTAATGAAAATAACAATTATTCATCCTGTTATTTAAAACGAAAAACTTAAAAAATCTAGAATTAGCGAAATATACAACAGTTATTTTTTTGCAAGGAAGGTTATTTGAAGCAAAGACTTAGCAATGTTATTGATTTTCAAAAACTATATTCTCGATTTAGAAAAAAAGGAACCGTAGAATTTTTAAAATTTTATTTAAAATTTTAAAATTTTAAAAATCTTAAATATATTAATTGTCTTTCGTTTCGCTGGTGACAGGTTTACCCTTTTCTACCTATCTACCCCTAACGAACCTATTTTTGTGGTGAAAATAAATTTTCTTTTCAGAATATTCAACATTTTAGTTGACAACCAGTGCTGCTTGAAATATAGATGCATACTGACACCATATAAACATACTCAGCAAGTGTTTTGAGAAAGGCATAGGTTGCCTACAGGAGCTCCTGCTCAACTTAAGTTCTTCGATGGAGTTTGGGTTGTTTTTTTCACTTTTATTAGTTTGTGGGTTTTTTTATTTGTAGTTTTGTTTAGTGTTGTGGTGTTTGGTTTCCCTGATATGTTTTTGTCCTTAGAGTTTGGATTATGACTGTTTATATAAATTTAGTTTTCCTAATTTTACAAACATATTAATTTTATAATATCTAATTTGATTAACATACAATTTTGACTGTGCAGTCTTCAGCTAAATTGATCAATGAATGCACTTTGGATTTGTAATGCACACGTTACTTCATGACTCATTTACTTCATGTTAAACCATTTATCATGAACATGTGCATTTTTATTTAGAGTGCATTATTGTCACTAAAAATCACCTTTTTGCAATGGATTTGACAACTCTATAAATTGTCTGACATAAACATCTGCATCCGATTAAGGTAGTTTGGGTGTCTAAAACTGAGCATCTTTTTTGTGCATCTAAGCAAAAATTCAATTATTCAATGAGGATGTTGTCATGTCTTTAATATTTTACGAAAGGATATGGAGTAAATGAACATGAGACCATAACACATAAGTTAAATAATCAAAGTGCTGATAGCACTAATGGAACGATTGGACTCTATGTTTCTTAAAAACAATATTTACAAATTATGTGTGTCAAACAGAATCCAGTACTATCCCAACCAATTTTTGATTTACTTAGAACTAATCTCTACTGCAGGAAACAATTTATGAAAAATATGGTTAAATAATTCATATATAGAAGATTATTAAATGTGTTTCAAATAACTAAATACCGAAGTTACTGTTTAAATTTAAATTCTGCATATGCGCATTTCGACAACTTATGTCTCTTCAGTGTAGATAAAATCTAAACGTTTGGAAGACCATAAAATCAAATATGTATTTACAGCCTGTGTTAAACTACTTGCCATATTTTGTCAGACTAGGACACTCATATAATTTAAAAGATACATAAACAGTGGCGGATCTAGACTTTTGCTAAGATAGGGTGCGACCCATAATTTTTCAAAAAGGGGGTCCAGAACCAAATTGTCCGAAAAACAAGAGGCCCTCAAGAGCCTGTATCGCTCACCTGGGTCATGGCTGACACAATAAGTCAAAATAATCACAACGTTTAAGGTTATCATTTTCAAATTTGTTTATTGACTGTTTAAGGGTCTCATTATGAAGTTTGCTGATGTTATATGATCCAAAATTAAACTATGTTCCCCACTGGCAGCTATTTTTGATGGGGCTTAGACCAACTGTCACCTTTCTTGAAGACGACCATGTAAGGATCATTGTGCCTCACTTTGGTTCCAATTGGCATAGTATTTTCAGAGGATATCTTTAAATGATTTCACATGGGTTCCAAGGTTATACAATGTTCCCCGCTGACTGCCATCTTGGATGCTATGCGAACATGCCAGACACGTTTTATGAAGGGGACCAAGTAAGGACCATTGTGACTAAGAATGATTCCAATTGGCCATGTACTTTCAGAGGAGAAAATCTATGAATATGTTTCAATATAGGGTCCAATGTTAAAAACATGTTCCCTCCTGGCGGCCATCTAGGATATGATGTGGACTTGCTGAACATATTTTTTAAAAGGGGCCACCTAAGGACCTTTGTGACTAAGTTTGGTTCCAATTGGCCCAGTATTTTCAGAGGAGAAGATTTTTGCAATATTGTCCAATTTTGGACAAAGTTCCCTGCTGGCGGCCATCTTGGATGTTGTGCAGACTTGCCGGACAAAATTTTTAAAGGGGACCACCGAAGGACTATTGTGACCAAGTTTGGTTCCAATTGGTGCAGTGGTTTAAGAGAGAATCTTTGAATGCTTTCCTATAGGGTCCAATGTTAAAGCGCATTCCTGCTGGCGGCCATCTTGGATATGATACGGCTTTTTTTTAAAAGGGGCCACCTAAGGACCATTGTGCCCAAGATTGTTGGCCCAGCGGTTTCAGAGAAGATGTTTGAATGAAAAGTTTGCAATGGACGTGATGGCAGGAAGACATGGCATACCCATGCAGGTCAGTTATAAAGTTATGCAGGCATTGAAGTTAAGATGATACTTCAATATCTATCTGGGAAAGATATTTGCATTGTGGGCAAACAAAAATTACAACTAAATACATATATACAATTATATACAATTATTATTAATTTGTGAAATAAGTATAGTTTATGAAAGTATTTTTGTAAAAAAAAATGTAAAAATTTGTACAAAAACACTTTTTTGCTCTTGATTATGTAACAAATAATTATTTTTAATAAAGTGATAGCAGGGAATTTCTCTAAAACTTAAAAGAGAAAAGTACACCAAAGAAGATTTGAAAGCAGAATTTAAAGGGAAATAACCCATAACCATATATTGCATTGAATTTTTTATTTGGTGAAAAAGAGTCAATAACTACAACACAGGCAGTTGGATTTTCTTCAAAATTTCAGAGTATGTAGATCTTGATATGCTGAACATTTTTGCAATTTAGACTTTACCTCTATCTGTTACAGTTTTTGAAATAAAAAATAAAAAAATGCATAAATTTTGAAAATTTAACGGAAAAAGGGCTGTAACTCTGAGACGGGTTTTCAAATTTTCTTCAAAATTGCAGGGTAGATAGATCTCATCATTCTGAACAATTTTACCCATGTCAGATTTTTGATATCTGCAACGGTTTTCGAGTTATTTGCCAAAAACAGCAATTCACCCCTATGTTCTATTTTTAGTAACAGCGGCCATGTTGTTTGGTCCTCGGACTAACCGTAGCATTTTTTAAACTACATACCCTGGTGTTGACCCAGGCCAAGTTTGGATTGAATTGGCTCAGTGGTTTCAGAGAAGATTTTTGAAAAAAGTTTACGACGGACGGACGCACGACGGACGCCAAGTGATAGTAAAAGCTCACCCTTGCATAGCCAAAATAGCCAGGTGAGCTAAAAACCATAGGAATTTAAAATTTGTTCCAACCTAAGGGGACC
>MJUU01064619.1:116591-143308 GCA_002080025.1 Modiolus philippinarum | reverse complement strand
TCTGCCACTGATAAATGAGCACCAACTTATGACTAGTGTTACCACTATTTTTAAAAATAAAATACAAAATCAAGACAACATTAACTCATAAAAAGACACAAAAATATGGAGCATTCCATATTCAGCAAATTTAACAAAATATTGAATCTGGTTCTAATGTTAATCTTAATTAAAGTATTTTCATGACTTTAATTGTTAGATGTTGAAATAACAAATATATATCAAATGATATAAAATACCACCAATATTGCAACTGGCTTTTATAGTATTAGAACATAGTATAGATATCTATAGTTACGGTATTGGATGTTTTTTTGTGGGAAAATACCACTCTGGCTTTACATCCATATAAGCTGCATGCCTAGACTTTCTCTACAAAGATCAAACATATATCCATTCCAGTGTAGAACCACACAATGTTGCACTTTAGAATCACAAAATGTGTTGCACTTTAACGGATGCCTGAATACATATAGGCAAAAAAGTTGTCTTTCAGAGCAACCAATAATTTGGATTTGCAAGGCATTCAAAATACTTGTCTTGAAGATAGTGAAGGTTCCAGTGTCTTGAAATATACCAATAAAAAATTACCTATGCTTCAGCCACTTTACATATATCAAAAAAATAAACAAAACTCAAACAAACAAAAACTAAACAAATTAAAAAAAAAAAAATAAATAAATAAAAACACTGTCTTTTATTAGAAAAGAAGAAGTTTAAATCAGTAGGTAGAGTAGCATAATATTTTTATCATTGTGGTAAGAAAAGTATCTTAATTTTTCGATGTTTAAAAGTCATTGAAATTAATCAAAAAAAAAAAAAAAAAAAAAAACAAAAGAAAAAAAACCAAAACAAATAGAAACAAATACTAACAGTTGTCTTTTATTAGTTGAACAGAAGTTTAAGTCTGCAGGTAAGAAAACTCTAAATCACTAACTACACAAGTGGTTGTTCACATTATATGACCCTTATTGATACCCCAGTCCACAATCTATTTACAGACTAAGCAAACGGAAGTAAACAGCTGATTTGGAAAGTACTGCTGTGCAAGGATTTGTATAGTTCTTGTGCTGTGTTAAAATACACATTGCTCTGTTTAATTAAAGTAGAAAATCAAAATCATTCTGCTCGATTTAATCACTTCATTTGTGATGTTTTATAATTAAGATGTATAAATAAGAGGTAATTTATTCAGCTTGTCTGCCAACACGTGTGGAAAGGAAGCAATCAACCATGTTAACTAAATGATCGATAATTGATCACTTGTTTATAAAATCAATAACAGACTGTCCCACATATTAAGTTTTAACAATCTTTATTACTGAGATAGCTATCACTTTCAAATTAATTACGGTAATCAAGTTATAACAATATTCTTGTCCGGTGGTATGCAATTGATATCCACCTGTTGATATGTTAACAAATAAATTACTCCGCAAAAACCGGAAATAAGAACTATATATTATAGCGTATGTTATATAAAAGGTAATTTCTTTTGAAACCCTTCATATATTTATAAAAATTAAATGCAGTTATTGTGTCTGCAAGGTTGTAGATTACCTATCACGGGTCTCTCATTTTTACTAAGCATTTGGAAGATTCGCATCCCATTTTTCTTCAAGCATAACTTCCCGTTTAAATTTTCATTTTCACAGATAAGCGATGGAAATATGTTGCAGAAATTTATTTTAACAAGTGAGACCCTAATACCTGTCTCCTGCCTCCATGGAACATACTCTTAAAAACTTGTGGAACAAATGTTTCACAAAAAAAACTAATCCGAAGTCATAGTCAAATAGAAAAAAGAAGGGAAACGGGGAATGTGTCAAAGAGACAACGACCCAAAGGGGATTAATAACAACTCAAATTCAATGAACGGTGAGAAAACCCCACATCATATTACAGAAAACCATATACAATCATTTACCAAATATCATCGAAATATCATTACCCATGCAGATAAAGTTACTGAAAACTGATCACATCGTATAACTCGGCATATTCTGAAGACCATGAGATTGAGGTCAAGGTCGAAAGACATATGACAGACAGTAATATACTACCCAAGAGTAACCTACATACAATGTCAATGCCATACGACTTACTGTTGTTGAGAAACTTGTCAAATAAAAAAAACTTAAAGTTGTCATTTAAGGTTAAAAGACATACACCAGAGAGTCATATGCTATTCCAGACCAACGTATACACTTATATTATTGCGCTATGACTTTCCGTTCCTGAGAGATTCATCTAGTAATCAGAAAACCTTCGTTTGGCCACTAGTTCATGACATTGAAGCCAAGATCAATAGCCGTATGGCAGACAGTCATGTACTTCTTAAGGGCAATCTACATACCAAATATATGGCCTCACCACCTACAGTTATTGCAAAACTCATCGAAAAAGAAAACTTAAACCATGTGCCCTAGACCATGAAATCAGTCAAGGTCATAAGCTTGTAGTTATTTGAATACAAAGTCTCTGCAATTGTCCTAGATATTGCTCATAACAGGTTTCAAATCTGTTTGAGCATCTGCTAAGGGACAAGAAAGTCGTTCATTCTTGAAACTTGAATTTATAAACGAATGCTTAGATGCCATTAATTTTGGCAATATTTTTCATAACTAACATATTACCTCCAAGATTCCCAAAAATTTTAAAGACCTTTGACATTGTATACCGATGCAAACCAACTGCAACCAATATCTCCAATCACAATCGAGAATTAAAAATTCAAGATTTTTAATCAGAGTAACCTGATTGCTCTTGTCTGCCCCCTCCCCCGTTTATGTACACTCATAATGGTCACGTTATAAGCGGGGACCCCAATATCGTAAGCAGTGAAAAATTAAGAGACGTATTCACAAAAGGTCCATGATATCGTGGACCACAACCCATCAATTGGAAATTTTGATGGATAGAGTTTAGGAATATGCCAAGCAATAGGCTAAGAGAAAAAAAATAGAAACATTGTCCGACTGGATAAGGTCAATAAAGTCATTTATTGTAGCTCGAAGGAGGCGCCTTAAGACAACCATCAGCCAAAGTTCAAAAAGCATATTTGAATATTATGATAAAGAGAAACATTGTCTATTCTCCATGACAATTATGTTATTGTACCAGATACAACCAGAACAGACCATTACAACATCACATTTTTCTGTGAAAGGCACTCAATTTTGACTGCTTGGTAATTGACTATTCATTCTGCGACCAAACTAACGAATTCTCTACCATACGAAAGGAGGACAACCTAAGCAATCACCAAACACAACTGTCTTCTGTTGATATCAGTTTAAGTGAAGAAAACAGGAACCTGCCTTGGCGTGGTATGTATTGGGTATCTAAGTTACATTAGTGCCCTTACAAACAGAGATACCTTATTGGGTCTACCAAATGCGCAATAAAATCCCTTTTAGCTCCTGACTTAATTACATAATGTGGTCAAAGATGGTTAAAGATATATAGTGACAAAATATTGTCGTTGTTCCATTGCTTGGTTCTACCATGTATTTGTGGAGACTTTTTCTCATGTGCATTTACTCCATAACCTTTCATTGTTAATCAACAAGTGGGATAAATCGGATGTGGATTCTCAAAAACTCGAAAGACTTATTAGAATATCTTGGAAAGTAGAAATCTATATTGTTAGCTCTGGGCGTCTGACGACTTCGACTTTCAAATAGTGAACCCCCATTTGCGAGGAGTAATATTCCCATATCTCCGGCATATAGAGTCAACATTTCACAATTCATTCGCTACTCTCCTGCATGTTGTTTGTACAGAGATTTTGTCAACAGATCGAAATTACCGTGAACAAACACCAAAGCTATGTTGATCTCTGTTGCAATTGTCACTTACGGCCGTCACCTTGATTTGACATATCGTTACAATGTTTGTTATTCACAAATGGGAATAGACATCTTTGATTAAATCCTATGTTTATTATCGAACTGATAAACACCGACTATGACAAAACCGAACTATAATTGACAGTGAAATGAATGCCACGGAGCAGATTGTGCTTACCCTTCGGAACACCTCGTGATACCTCCAATTTATACGGTTCGCACGTCTAGTGCTTTAGTTTTGTTGTGTTCTTTTTCAGTTTTGATCATTCTTTTGTCTTTGTAAGGTTTTCTCAATTTCTGTCAAATATTAATTGCCATTTTTAATTTTTTTTATTTCAGAATATTCCCATTTTCCCTCTTTACTTGAGTGTTCCTTTGCCGATAAATATGCAAAGACAGGGCGCTCGTCAAGTCAATTCTGAGAAAAACTTGGCATTATCAAATAGTATGACATGGGAACTATAACCAAGTGGTCAGAATAACGTTTAGAAATTACAAAAAGGAAAAATAAAATGCCAAATTTGTAAGTATTATAGCATATCCATATGAGAAATTATCTCAAGAACAAGTACACCATAACTGAAATATTAAGAGAGCATACATCTCTCTACGGCAAACTTTTTTTGGACTCCACACTGAAGGAGAGACAAACTCTAGTCGCAAATCATCAATGGAATGGTACGCAGCAAATACACATGAGATATAGTCTCCAGAAATTAAAAGGAGCAAGCAATGGAACAACGCTTTTATTGTTGTTCTTCATCTTGAAGTCACAAATGATCATACAGGCTTGAGCGGAATTATTGCATGATGTCGAACAATACTACATACATATTTTGTATTGGTCATGGATGCGGGATATACCATGCCCCTTTTGGTTGCCATGCTTTGACTTGTATAATAAAACAATTATGGTACTTCTTTACTCGCTCAATATCGGGTTAAACGGAGCCAAAATTATAATTTTGAACTAAGGTAAACTTTCGTTCAATATTACTTTATCGCTCCGTTAAACCCCATACTACTTCAGAGACCATCTCGAAAATTTGAGTCTCCATTGTAGATGAATCATAACATTTCGAATACCAAATATGGTAGAACCAATACAATCTATGCAAAAAATAACAATTAATCAAGAACTGCTTTTGTATGACGTTTTCCAATGAAATTGAGCGCTACAGTAGCAATTGGTTATCAAGTGGTCATGAGGAAGCCACGTCTACATTTATAGTTATAAAACTGAATGCATATAACATTAGATGTATAACCGAACATTGAAATACAGTAAGGTAAGTAAATTTTTCATTTTATTTTATTCTGATTATTGTCATTTCATATTTTGAAAATCAAACAATAAACAATTATTAAAGTGCTCTTCATTGTTTACCTATCCGCCACCCCTTCAAGGGACTGGACACAACACGTTTTTTTAGCTCACCTGGCCTAAAAGGCCATGTGAGCTTTTGCCATCGCTATGCGTCCGTCGTCCGTCGTCCGTCGTCCGTCCGTCTGTCTGTCTGTCTGTCAACAATTTCAAAAATCTTCTCCTCTGAAACCACTGGGCCAAATGTAACCAAACTTTGCCTGAATCATCACCAGAGTATGGCTTCTCAAAATTGTGTTCGATTAGGCGGTAGGTCAAACAACATGGCCGCCGTTGCTAAAAATAGAACATAAGGGTAAATTGCAGTTTTTGGCCAATAACTCGAAAACCGTTACAGATATCAAAAATCTGACATGGAGTAAAAGTGATCAACATAGCAAGATCTACCTGCACTGCAATTTTGAAGAAAATCCGAAAACCCGTCTTGGAGTTATTGCCCTTTTTCCGTAAAATTTTTAAAATTTGTGCATTTATTATTTTTTATTTCAAAAAGTATAACAGATAGAGGTCAAGAGTAAATTGCAAAAATGTTCAGCATATCAAGATCTACCCACCCTGAAATTTTGAAGAAAATGCATAAACCCTTGTAGGAGTTATTGCCCTTTTTTCACCGAATTTTTTAAATTTTCGTATTTTTCATCTATTATTTCCAAAACTATAGAAGATGAAGGTTAAGTGTAAATTGATGAAATGTTTGCCATGCTCTTGCGACTTCAAAACTGATGTTGAAAATTGTTCCATGACCGCCATTTTCAAAATGGCTGCCAAAAAAGGCGGGAAAATTCAACATTGACCGATTTCAATGACATTTGGTTTCCAAATAGATCTCTATGTTGCGAGTTCAAAACCGATGTTGAAAATTGTTCCTTGACCGCCATTTTCAAAATGGCCACCAAAAAAGGCCGGAAAATTCAACATTGTCCGATTTCAATGAAATTTCCAAGTAGATATTGATGTTGCGACTTTCAAAACCGATGTTGAAAATTGTTCGTTGACAGCAATTTTCAAAATGGCTGCCAAAAAGGCGGGAAAATTCAACATTGTCCGATTTCAATGACATTTGGTTTCCTTCAAAACTGATGTTAAAAATTGTTCGCTGACTGCCATATTTTAAATGGCTACCAAAAAGACGGGAAAGTTCAACATTGTCCGATTTCAAAGAAATTTGATTTCCAAATAGATATTGATGTTGCGACTTCAAAACGGATGTTGAAAATTGTTTGTTGACTGCCATTTTCAAAATGACATTTCGACTTCAAATCGTGTCGAAAGTGGTCATTAGCAAGAACGTTTTTTATCGAAAAATCCCAACAAAGAAATATAATAAAACATGATCAGACTTTAAAAACAGTTCAAGATATTGGAGGTGTTGGACGTACGAAAGTTTGAGAAACTGAAGATCAACTGTATAACTTACATTGTTACCTTGATTGTGGCAACTGAAAACCAGGTGAGCGATACAGGCTCCTGGGAGCCTCTGGTTTATAAGCGTTTCAATATTTCTGCAAACTATACTTTAAAATGAAAATTAACATTTTTAGTGTTTGTTTATACTGGATGTATGATGTTTTTGAAAATACTTACTTGATTGTCAGAAGAGAAGACAGACTCCAAATGTGAAACGCAAATCTAAAAATCTAAAACTAAAACAAACATAAGTAAAAAGCAGAAGTCAAAATTATCAACACTGTCAATAACGAAAACAGAATGAAATACAAGAACAAGAATGGTCGTCATTATACAGTACATTTGATAACGAAATGGGTAAATAAAACAAGGGTATGTTATCCATAACTTGAAGTCATCAGTATAGAAGTTCTGATTTTGTGGACCACTATGGAATATCTATTTCACAGATGACAACGGATATTTCCCTTGAACAGCTACAGTTTATTTTTCCTCTATTGTATTTGACTTCACTTCTGGAATTGACATTCTAAACGGAGGTTTTCTTGTCATAAGTAGGAGGTTCTTACTCTCCCGGTGCATCCAATCCCACCTATGGTTTTTATTGGGCGAAAAAACTCTGTAAAATGCAAATTTCAACAGTTTCAAATGCCATTTGAATGCAATAATTATAAAAAAAATCATCTGTGTTTGAACTTTTTTTGTTGGAATTCACTCAAAAACATGGTATTAATTAATTAATTAAAAAAACGTATAGTTTAAGTTTTATCGATTTAAAACCAGCATGACAAAAATAATGCTTACTGCAAAATGTCGGTTAGCAATAACTTTAAAAACAATAGTTCATCGATATATATATTTAAATTATGTTAAGGACATAGACATGAGAGACAACATTTGAATTAATTTTTTATCAATATATAAATTATAGCACAAAAAAAAACGAGTTCTATGGTCCAGCTTCATTAGAAAAAAAGAGTTTTACTGGGATTTTAATCAGTAAAAAAAATAATAAAAACAAACAAACAATAAAGAATAGAATAGATAGACAAGCTCGAACTCCTTTCATTATCATTTTTAATCAAATAAATATTGGGTTTGGTAAAAAAAAAAGAAAAAATATTTTACGTTATAAACCAGTTGAATATTATATTGTCAAAAATTCATAAACCGTTTATATCACAAACATGCGAATCATGCTGCCAAGTGATATTTTCAGAGATTGTGTCGAAATAAATTTTGGGTATTTCCCGATCGCATTAAAAATTTTGTAGCATTAACGTTCTTTCCCAAATTCTTCCAACTGTTACTAATATCGTTGAGATATTGAAATAATCTTACCTTTTTAAATCGTTGAGATATTGAAATAATCTTACCTTTTTTAATTCGTTGAGATATTGAAATAATCTTACCTTGAAAGTTGACTGTCGCTTCGAACCATGTGAATATAAGTAGTAACGATTAAAAAAAACTATACATCAATATACCTATATTACAGCTGACTGTCGCTTCGTTTCCAATCGCCATTTTTTCTGTTCAAGGAATAAAATCACGTGATTCGTTAAATCACGTGATTCTCTTCTCCGATGGTGATTCAGAATCCCCATCCAATTTATAGGAGTTTTCTTAGATATAGAAATAGTAATTAATGTTTTTTATAACAAAGAAACATTTGTCTCATGCACATTTACTCCATATCCTTTCATTCACCATTTATGACTGGAGTTTGTCTCTCCTGCAGTGTGGAGTCCATAAAAAGATTCCCCGTGCGAGATATGTATGCTCTCTATATATTTCAGTTATGGTGAACTTGTGCGTGAGAGAAATTCTCATATGGATATACTATTCATACTTTCAAATTTTGGCATTTATTTTTGTAATTTCGAAATGTAATTCTGACCACCTGTTTAAAGTGCCCACATCTCACTATTTTATAACGCCAAGTTTTCTTACATTCGACTTGATGAGTACCCTGTGTTTGTCTATATGTTGTAATCGTCCACTAGCTTAAGACACTAGTTCTTTTGTCTTTTGTCGGGCAAAGGATGACAGTGATTGTAAGAGCACTTTGCCAGTTTAATTAATGTTTGTTGACAATCCCGCACCCATGACCAATGAAGACATGGATGTAGCGTTGCTCGACAATTAGCAAAGAATTCCGCTCAAACCGGTGCTAGGGGCTGTCTTGAACTTGCTATGAGGCATGAGCAAAGCTCATTGTTGAAGGCCCCATGGTGACTTCAAAATGAAGAACAACAATGAAAGCGTTTTTCCTTTGCTTGTTTTTTACCATGTATTTGTAGAGATTTTGTCTCATGTGCATTTACACCATATCCTTTCATTCACTATTCGGTTACTATGATATGATATTCATGAAATCATGTTATTTAGAGGAGTTAAAAACTCATTTTTCAGTTAATAACAGATCAAACCAATTCATTTTTAAGTACAATAAAGAAGAATGATTAAACCCAACCAACATGGCGAAATGTGCAAATTCCAAAAAAAAAAAGAAAAAGGTTAATGGTCTTCCAAATGTTTTGATTTGATTTGCATTGATATTCAATAACTCAGTAGTCGGTACTTCGGTGATGACCCGAACACCGATTATCTGGTAACTTTTAATTTAAATTTAAATTTTTGTAAATTTTGTTAAAACTAAGGAGTATCTCCCTCATGCAAAGCTCTGTCCTAGCTGATTTTGGCTAAACATTGCTGGTGGACTGTTAGTCCCAGAGGGTATTCACCAGCCCAGTAGTCAGTACTTCGGTGCTGACCCGAAAGCCGATTATATTTGGAACCTTACAATATCTAATTTTTTGTAAATTTTGTTAAAACTAAGGAGTGTCTCCCTCATGCAAAGCTCTGTTCTAGCTGATTTTGGCTAAACATTTAGATCATATTGATTATTTGCTCTCTATCAGTTTTTAAATATCTTTGAGTTTATGGTCTTCCAAACGTTTAGATTTTATCTGCACTGAAGAGACATAAGTTATCGAAATGCGCATATGCAGAAATAAAATTCACAGTTACTTCGGTATTTAGTTATTTGTTACCACTGGGTCGATGCCACTGCTGGTGGACTGTTAGTCCCCGAGGGTATTCACCAGCCCAGTAGTCAGTACTTCAGTGCTGACCCGAAAGCTGATTATATCTGGAACCTAACAATATCTAAATTTTTGTAAATTTTGTTAAAACTAAGGAGTATCTCCCTCATGCAAAGCTCTGTCCTAGCTGATTTTGGCTAAACATTTAGATCATATTGGTTATTTGCTCTCTATCAGTTTTTAAATATCTTTGAGTTTATGGTCTTCCAAACGTTTAGATTTTATCTGCACTGAAGAGACATAAGTTGTCGAAATGCGCATATGCAGAAATAAAATTCACAGTTACTTCGGTATTTAGTTATTTGATATATCTAAATTTTATAAAATTTTGCTTAAAACAAAGGAGTATCTCTCTTTTGCACAGCTGTGTCCTTATCTGAATTTGGCTTTCCATTCACATCTTTTCGGTTATTTGTGCTCTTACAGATAAAAAAAATGTAAAATGTCGAAATGGTCATTTGTAGACATCAGATTTTCTATGATTCTGGTATTAATGTTACTCAAATGTATTTCAGATTTAATTTTCAAAGGTTAGAAATGACAGCAAAAACAACAGTGGTCATCATCCTACTGAGTATGATAGGTAGGTGGTATTTTTTGTTATCTTTGCCGTTACAAATGAACAAAATTTCTTTCCCCGAGATATTAAGGTCACCCGAGAGCTTGCTCGAGGGTGACCTAAATTTTGAGGGGAGAGAAAGCGCTTGGTCACACACTGTCTAGGGTGGTAACTGTTATATTATATCGAATTTTCTTGTTCACCGGTTGACCTTCCTATGCGACCCAACGCTAACCGGTTGATACAGCGAAATCTCAAATGTCATGTGACACGATTTGAACAAATCGGATTATAGATATTTAAATGAGTATATAATATTAATGTATCATAAACATGTAAACATTTGTATTATGAAAAAGTTCAACACCTTCAATTATCCTCGTGAATGATAAAAAATAGCAATCCAAAAACTGCACATCTTTTTTTATATGCACGAATGATTTCTAAGATAAATTAAAAAAAGACAACGTCAAAACATGGAAGCGCAGGAGAAGTTAGCAAGACAAGTGATGAACTTCTAGCGTTAGTATAAATCATCAAAAATAAAAATCGCAGTACCATGCACATGTCAAGTGTTCGGCAAAATATAAACTTCCTATCTTGAAAATTGTAGAATTCTTGCTCGGGCAAATTCAACACTACGCAAATATTTGCTCCTGGTCGTTGATATTTTATATAAAAATACCTCATTTCAACATCGTATATTTTGGCATAATTTATCAAAACTGAAAATCAAAGTATCATGCTTTACTCTGATTTCGCATATATAAATTTTATTCGCAACATGGAAAATTCTTGTCTTGAAAATTGTAGATATTTACTCTGGACAAATGGGGGTAACCTGCCAACAGATAACTGACGTAAAAATAAGTTGCAGTCCTTCCTTTTGTATATGTACTATTGATCTACAAAATTAAAAACATTCATATGTTTAAAACACTGTAAGATTTGCTCCAGATAATTTGACTACCCTGTTGCCAGATATTTGACGAATGATTAAGTTCAGAAACTGGTAGTTTTGCATAACTAATAAAAAATAAAGTCAAAGTACCATACATATACATTCCCCGTTTCCATTCTTTTTCCTATATAACATACAGTTGATCCTGATTTGAAACATACATAGATTATTTGCTCAGGACTATTGGGGTATCATGATCGCTGATTTAGACGTCAAAATAAATAAAGTCAACAACTGATAATTTCGGTATTAAGTATAAAAAATGAGAATCGAAATATTATGCACCTTTTTGATGTACGTATAAATGATTTGCATATATTCGCTAACATTGTTTCCAGTTTATTACGTTTATTTCTCAAACAAAAACAGTTAAATTCTTACATTTTAAAGATCGAGATTTACCGAGAACTTAAAAATGTGCTATTTAAACTATCGAGATTTGAGAAATTATCGTAATAAACGGGAAAATAATGTTAGAGATTATTTCTCTAATTTCTACTCATTTTTTAAAAAGTAAATCGATCTCCATAGTCTCGATTCTGAAAATGTGCCGCCTTTTTGTTGCTGCCATCGTTACTATATGTATCATTGAGCCATCAATAAAAAATGATGCCAAGAGAAATATTTCAAATAATTATATCAATGAAGCTATAGATTAAGAAATTTTAGTCATAAAAATGCAAAAAACCATTTTGCCAAACAATGATTCAGGTGTTGCACTATTTCTAGAAATTGACACGCGATATTTACATCATTGGCCAATCAGCTACTGAGAACAAATTGCTCCACATATTAGTTATTATTTATTTAACAGATCGTTAAGAAGGTATTAAATTTGATATAAATTAGAGAAAAAATAAAAACTATCTATTAAATTAAACATTTTTAAAGACATGCTAATATGTCAGTTCGAAGTATATTCAGTCCAATTAAGTCCCAACGGAAAAGAGCGATTTTCTTTCGAAGGCAGAAAAAGGCTCTTCAAACGATGGATGTAATAACAAAATTACCGAACAGTATTGTAAAGAGCAGAAGTCCATGAGTCAGAAAGACAAATCAGGTGAAAACACAGGAAAAACTGTCGCCGGCAATTGTCCTGACTTGGTACAGGCATTTCAAACGAAATGGTGGGTTAAACCGGTTTTATGACATGCCAAACCTCCCTTTCTATTGTGGTAGTGTCAGGTAGTAACTCAACAGCAATTGCTATTCAAAGGTCGTAGACAGTCGAAAGAAATGATCATCACAGTACTAATTAAAAGAGTATTTTGAATCAGAATTCAGATGATCTGATGATGAAATATTCATGGTCATATCGAGTTCGAGTAACATCTTGTTTTCCGATATACAACGGTTGATTCATCTCCGTCTATGAAGACGTAATTCTTCAAATAACCTACAAGTTAAAGTAAAATTAGTTTTTGAAAGATATCATAATTAATTTTCAAGTAAAAATATGTAAAACAAATTAGCAGAATTAAAAACTGTGCCACGTAGGCTAAAATACACAAGGTAAAACGATAGCATTGGATAGCCCATGAAAGGACAAATGCTTATTTCTAAAGGGGTCCTTGTATGATAATAACTTATTATTAGTTAAATAAATATGAACATTGAAAACTTGGGTGAACCGTATATGGTCTTTTGCCGAAGCATTTCATTCTGTTTTTGATAAATACTGTGTTCCAATATAATATTAATTCAAGGGTGAAAATAATGAAAATTATCGTTTTCCAAATAAAAATTATTGGCGTCACAACTCAACATAAATATCAGACAGTTATAATCAAGTTCTTATTTTTTGCAAAGGTATTTATTTCTCTTTTATGTTATTGATAAGCAGAGCCATGAACTTGGGTAATTTGGAAAGGTCTTATCATGCTTTGAAAACTTTTTCTAATTAATCGAATGCCATGGCAACAAACAGATAAAGATAACAATAAAAAGTACTAGAGAGAATAAATGCTCCCGCTGCCATCATCCAAGTTTTTCCCCATGTGTTATATTCCAATTTTGGATAAAATTAAGCTACTCTGTTTATGTCTGTAAGACACATATGATGCCTCCACAGTTGGACATAAAACATGGACATCCAATTTCTAAGCACTTGATATAACTGTGACTTTAATACTATGGGAGGTGTTTTCCGGAACAGCAGGTCTAGAACACATTTTGATAAAATGGCAAAGTTCAACTACCCCTCAAAATCACAAATTTTGGTCAAAATCTTTAACATGACAATATGCACATCTTCTATCCATGCCTAATCACTATGCAAAGTAAAATAAATGTAGCATTAATATTGTGGGAGGAGCTATCCGGAATAACAGGTCCAGAACACACATTTCGATAAAATAGCCAAGTTCAACTACCCCTGAAAATCACACATTTTGGCCTAAATCTAAACCATGACAATATGCACATCTTCAATCAATGGCACATCTTCAATCCATGCCTAATCATTGTGCAATATAAAAGAAATGTAGCTTTAATATTGTGGAAGGAGTTATCCACAATAACAGGTCCAGAACACACATTTCGATAAAATGGCAAAGTTCAACTACCCCTCAAAATCAAAAATTATGGCCAAAATCTAAACCATGACAATATGCACATCTTCAATCCATGCCTAATCACTGTGCAAAGTAAAATAAATGTAGCATTAATATTGAGGGAGGAGTTGTCCGCATTATCAGCTTATCAGATATGGGTCGGACAGACGGACGGACGGACAGGAGTAAAACAATATGCCCCCCCCCCCCCGACTCGCGGGGGCATAATAAGTCAAAAACATGGAAATAATGATGCAATGCTAATGAAGAGATAAAGTGTCAAAAATATAAAACATTTCTCCATTTTTCCTTTGTCCCAAACTTTTCATCAATAGAATTGAACCCAATAAACAAAATCATGTGAACTAATGAAGACAACAGGCTGCCTCGAAAGTTTTAATTTCAGGTGGTTTGGGTGACTAAAAATAAAACGGTACATTTTTGTAATTGTTATCCATTGAAAATTAAACGCACTCCAAAATATCAGTAAAAAATTCAAAAATCAATAGGTCACTGAACTCGTTTTTCCAGTAGAAGTTTCCGAAAATGGCAAGATTTTCACCTTTTTTTAATATAGTCTATATAGGCAGAAAATATAATTTTAATAGTTTTAATATGAATAAACAAAAGCTTTTGATGAAAACCGAGGAAAATGGGTGTTCAAGACATCACTTTGGAAATATGAAATAAAAAATGGGGTCACTGATTAAATTCATGAAAAAAAACTCTATTAAAAAATTTATACTTTTGCATGCTTAGACTATGGTAGAAACCTTAAAATAAAGATTATTATTTTTTTTATTATGTTTCATCAAATTTTAACTCACTCTTTCTAGTTTGTGGATCTTGGAGTTCAGTCGTCAGGGCATCATGTCCTAAGTGTTTTTACACTCGTTGTACGGAGTGCTGTACAGAGGAGGCAACTAAAAAGATCGGTTTATGTTACGAGGGTAAATGCATATGTTACTAGTAAGTTTATATTACGTTTTAATTTAACAACGAAAAAGAGTTTAATGAAAAGACAAAATTCTTCCTCTTTCAAATGCTAATACAGACAGACAAAACAACGAATAATATTGCCAAAACATGTGTTCAAATTAAATATGGACTTTCGATGCATGGATGTAGCGTTTTTCGACATTTAGCAAGTGAATTCCGCTTAAACCTGTCTTTGGAGGCGTCTTGAATTTACTATATGAGGTAAGAATATTTGCTCTTTGTTGAAGGTCTCATGGTGACTTCAAGATGAAGAACAACAATGAAAGCGTTGTTCCATTAGCTTAATCTAACCATGTAATTATAGGGATTTTGACCAATGTGCATTTACTCCATATCCCTTCATTTGTTCATTTCGAGATAGAAATATGAAAAAGAAAGGAAATGGGGTAAATGTCAAGGAGACAACATCCCATATTCAGGTTAAAAAGAAGTTTATTTCTTGATTGGAGACGGAAACTTGATGTAAATACATAATCGTATCGGTAACTAGGCAGATCCATATTCTTCAGTTGTTATCAACTTTCTGCTTTAATATGAATTTTTCAGTCGTATACTCTGTGATTTTAAAAATAAAAGAGAACCTTAAAAATGCCAACAGCTAACACGTCTCTCTTCTGAGAAACACGATTAGGGGTGTATGGGCATCATTTTTAGAAGCGTTGGATATCCTTGTTGTTATCCATTCAACAGGGTTTAATATTTTTTGCACATGGATCAAATGAATAAATTTTCTATTTCGATCCTTTTAGTTAATAGTGCTCCATTAGCTTTTAAACGTTTTTCGGTTAAAGGACTTCCAAATGTTTTGGCTTGATCTGCACTGATGAGACATAAGTTGTCGAAATGCGCATATGCAGAAAATGAATTAACAGTGACTTCGGTATTTTGTTGTTTGTTTTAAATCTGATAGAGAACAAATTAGATAATGTACAAAATTCTATGAACCTCCACTTAATATTTCATGAATTTTAAGGCATATAAGAAGCTAATGGAAATAAAAGAATACTGTAGACAGAACCGTTTCCCGCAATAATTTTTACGTATTATATATCAAATACTCTTACATTGATTTTCCTTTTTTTCCCTTGACCTTATGTAAAATGTTATATCAGCATCATATCCAAATATATGTAGATAAATGCTTAGGTATGACTTCATAATGCATAATTATACAAATGTCAACACAACTTTGTAAAAGAAGAAAATATAATGCGTTTTACGCTCCTGTTAAAAACGAATGCAGTTTTTGGGTAATATCAATATATTTATACATAAAAACAAACATTCATATCTGTGACTGTTGTGTATCAACCAGATATTGGGATAACAATTATATTGATTAATTGATTGTTGTTTAACGTAAACAGCAATATTTCAGATATTCGTGACGTGAACTGGAATGATAATTAAAACTATACACAATGCAAAATTAAAGTTTTCCTAAGAAATGAAATGAAACAACAATTTCAAAATGTAAATATATTTTATGAAATATTTTGAAAAGGTCTTGTCTAATTCGCAAAGTTTTTATTCATAAAGAATCCTCACCTGACAATGCTGTAAATCTAAATAGCTGTAAAACATATTATATATATTATACAATTATAACCTATTAATGAGGTCAATTCAGAAATGTATTGACATGAGAAAGGTATATTGACCGAAGACGTAGTCCGAGTGTAAATATACCTTTCCCATGTCAATAAGTTTCTACACTGACCGAATTCAATAGGCTATAATAGTTTTATTATTTTCCAAATTCTAGGCTTTTTATAGGAACTTTCACTAATTAATCTCAATTTTATATATATATTTTTTTCTCTTGCGTATTTTCTATTAGAGTCATGTAGCTAAATATACATGTATAAGAAATGGGCGAACCAATCATATTAAGAAATTTTTCAATTTAATAAATCAAAATCTTTTTATCATATATAATTTTAGTACGAGGTCAATAAGTAAAGTCAATTCGTAGAGTCAGTTCGTCTTTTATCATGTTGTTTATCCCTTATTTAATGATTATGTAAAACTAATCTGTTTTAGCAGAGGTCAATACATAAAGTCAATTCTTAAATTTATTGACAACTCTCAGAAATGTACAAGATCATGTGACCACAATTTAACACCGCAGGAGTTTAAAAATATAAGAAAATAATAGTTAAGTTTATCATACATAGAGCACGGATGAAATATTAATAGATTAATCGCAAAGATATTTACACGACAGAAGTCTAAATATTTAATTGATATATTAGTCTTTGTATTTTAAAGCAATTACCCACAACGTAATAAATGGAATGGAATAACTTTGGTTTTGGTGGACAAAACACTGCAATTTGTTGTAAAATTGTGGAATACTTTTATCAGCCGCTTCCATTAAAAAATAAGAAAATTTATTGATATCAGTTTTTAAATTTACGCATTTTATTTTGTATTTTCAGTCAAAGAATCACAATGACGGACTGGTGGCATCTGGCTGAATAGTTTTGTTGGGCCTTTTATCACGATGGATTCTATTGATTTGCTCTATTCCCTGAAGAAATTTAATTTCTATTAATTAAAAGATAAGTTTTTTTTAGTGTGTTATTGTTTTATACCATATTCACCTACAAAGTTTCTTAGAGAAGATTTACGCCTGTTCTCTACATCTTTGTATTTCCATTCATTGGAGTTGAAAGTATAATATTATTACAACGTGTATACGGAGTTCATCTGACAACTCAGCTAAACATTAAGCAAACAACACTGTAACACTTTAGGGCTTGGTTGTTGTTTCCTCTGCCGAATTTGACTTTACTCCTGGATTTGACATGTTCAACACGGTGGGTGTCTTATAAGAAGCAGATGATGCTTACTCTACCGGTGCACCTGATCTCACCAATGGTTTTTATTGGGTCCGTGTTGTGCATCCTCTTGTGAGTGTGTGTCTTCGTTTTTCTTTTCTGTGCAGTGTTCATGTTGTGTCTCTGTTTCTTTTTCGTTTCCGATGTTGCCATTGTCCTTGGATTATTCGTTTTGGATTGACGGTTCGGTTCTCACTTACTTTAGTAACCAGACAATACTACCGAATTTGAAAAACATGTATATACAAATTGAAATGACACAGCAGTAATGATATAGCTAAGGACTTTGCTAGGGAAATTCGGAGCCTTTTTCAGAACTATCAAGTGAATTATTTTTTCCCACATTCATTAGACGGTCGTGTCTTTAGATGAAATTATTTAGAGTATTAGGGGACGACCATTCGATTCTTAGGTCTGGCAAATTTTGTCTACCCAGAAAACTTATTTGCAACATCTGAAGGGCAAGTACTATTTTTGTTTAACCATACTTTTGAATCTATAGTCTATAGTATTACTTTTTTTTATTTCCAAGGTTTCCCAGTTAAACAGCGGAGATGATAGATTCAGCGAAATTTTCCACCTATTTCATCTAAGCGTCAAGAAGCATATAAATCAGCGACATTTTATTTTATAAATTCAGCGGCATTTTCCTGTAAAACAGGGACGTTCAGTAAGGATTCGAACAAAGCATGTTATTATCAGTCACAAATTCATTGTTCATATAATTCACTATTCATTTAAAATAGGCAGTTGTTCAGACTATCTCATATTATGTCCCTGTATCTTTTTTCTCTTCATTATGGTTATGGCCCATTTAGAATCATCAAATATTTCAGATCTGTTTTGCATCGAGCTTTATAAGAGTCTTAAATGCAAATTCAAAGATGAGTAGTCATGTAAGCTTTGTCAAGTCTGTACTTTTAAACCAACCAGATTACGGCCTTTTTTCTTTGGGTGACGAATCTTATGGTACACTTAGTAAATTTATAGTTTTTTCTTTAAGAAAATACAATGTATGTGAGCTTTTATTTATTCACTGGGTCAGGAATTAAGTTCTCAGTCTCACTTAAACTTGTATTGAGACACTCATTTTTAGCTACACAAGAGTTCCTTTTTAGCTCACCTGACCCAAAGGGTGTCAGTGTGAGCTATTGCCATCACTTGGCGTCCGTCGTCCGTCCGTCTGTTAACTTTTCAAATTTTCATCAACTACTCTAAAACCACTGAAGCAAATTCAACAAAACTTTAAAGGAATGATGTATGGACGTCCTTTACAAAGAATGTTCATTTAGTTCCAATCGGACAAAAAACATGGCCACCAGCGCAGAACTTATATTTAACATTGGACCCATGGGAAAACGTCATTTTCATCAACTCCTCTGAAACCAATGAAGATAATTCATCCAAACTATAGGAATGTTGTATGGAAAGTCCTTTACATTTCATTTCAATCCGATAATAAAGGGCTACGCCGAGCGCAGCATGATACGACCGCAGCATGTCGACCACTGAAATTTCAACAAAAGTAGTTCAAAGTGAATGTGGACACAGTAAAGAGCTTGACACAATAATTAGATGGACACAAAAAGAACCTTGACACAGTTATTAGCTGGAAACAAACTACGGAAAAAATCAACCCTTTTGATCACTTATTGATTAAAAAAAAACTGTAAGAGCTATGCAAAATATGTTACTATTAACTTAAACTTTACATCCATAGAAATAAAAAAAATCCATCGAAATCTGATGAAAAATAAAGATTTGACATATATAGAAAAATTGCAATTTTGGCCCCTTTGACCCCTTGTAGCTCAGAAACGGTATATGCCACACCAAATCCGTTGACATACTACTGAAAGCTTAGATCAAGAGGAATCCAAAGAAAATAATCCCATCGAAATCCGATGAAAAATAAAGATTTGACATATTTAGAAAAATTGCATTTTTGGCCCCTTTGACCCCTTGTAGCTCAGAAACGGTAAGAGCTACGCCAAATCCGTTTATGCTACTGAAAGCTTAGATCAAGAGAAATCCAAAGAAAAAAATCCCATTGAAATCCGATGAAAAATAAAGATTTGACATATTTAGAAAAATTGCAATTTTGGCCCCTTTGACCCCTTGTAGCTCGGAAACGGTAAGAGCTACGCCAAATCCGTTTGACATATTACTGAAAGCTTAGATCAAGAGGAATCCAAAGAAAAAAATCCCATTGAAATCCGATGAAAAATAAAAATTCTACATAATCTGCAAATTGGCAATTTTGGCCTCTTCGGTCCCTCATAGCTGGGAAAGGAAACAAGTTACCAAAAATCTAATAGCTGAGTTACATATTAATTTTTCGCAAGGAATCCATTGAAAAAAACTGCATCAAAATCGGACTTAAAATAAAAAAAAAAAAATTTTTTTAGATAAGCCCCTGTTGGGCCCCATTTATCTCGTGAGCGGTACATGCTACGTGAAATCCGTTGGCATACTCCAGATTGGAAATTTCCTCAGGAGCACACTGAAACAAACCCCATCAAAATCCAATAAATGATAAAGATTCTACAGTCAAATATGTGAAAACACCCAATTTAACCCTTTTTTGGCCCCTAATTCTGAAATGGGTGGGGCCAAAAACTAAAGGAAAAAAACGTTTCTCAAGAATGTTCCAAAAACATCATACTAAGATTTGAAAACAATCCGTCCACTAGAACCAAAGTTATGCTGTCCACAGACACGAAAATACATGATTTAACCCCTTTTTAACCTCTTTTTCAAAAACGGGTTGGGCAGGGAGCACGAAATTAAAACCCGGGCTTAAGCTTGTGCCAACAAACATCATACTAAAATTTGGTAACAATCCGTTCACTAGAACCAAAGTTATGCTGTCCACAGACGCCGACGCCAGCGCCATACCATAATACGACCGCGAAATTTTTGCGGTCGTATAAAAAACATGGCAACCACGCAAAACATCGAAAACTATGCTGTTCAGCAATTTTGTCAGGTGAGCGATACAGGCTCAGTCTCTGAGCCTCTAGTTCCTGTTTCATCTTTGTTGTGATTCTCTGAAGGAGTTTCCTCTTTGATACTAATTAAATAATCAACAAAATACAATAATGATGAATGAAAGGATATGGATTAAATTCACAAGAGACAAAGTTTCTACAAATACATGGTTAAGAACAATCAAAGAAACAACGCTTTTCATATCCAGAAATGAAGGTAGGTTTTTCTCATGAATAAAAGTGACAACAAAAGTCCAATCCGATCAAAGGAAGAGACCAGTAAGACAAATCCGTATAACATTCGACTGAATCAGGGAAACACAATCCGACACAGAACATATTTGGCAAGCCGTCATATTCCCGACTTGGAACGGGCATTTTATAAATAAAATGGTGGGTTAAACCAGGTTTAATGATTCATCAACCTCCCGCGTATATGACGACTAACTATAGCTTCTGTGTGCCCAGATTGTGTTAATGCCAAAGCCATAATATTGTCAGGGTGCACTACACTATTTCAATACGCCAATGTTTGACAGACCTCGAAAATAGTACTATAAAAAATAGTGCCTTTTAATTGACGATATCAGCGTTTCGCGCCTCTAACAGAATATCAGGTTCGATAACTCCAACATACTTGTACGAGGGTGTTTCTACCATTATGAATTAATATAAATATGCACATTTTAATATTAATTTGCAAGCTCCCAGTTTAATTATTCGACCAATTTTTTTTATCTTGATGATAATTGATGTGTATACTATCTTAACTATACGGTGTTTACCTGGATTTTACCTGTATTCAGATGTCTGCCGGTTGTTTACCTGTAATGTGATTAGACCCTTAAAATTCAATTACCAAGTTTGTTGTAAGTCTCAGATCGGAATATTGTTTAGGTGGGGTGTGTTTTGTATAAATAATTATATGTTTGTTGTGTTTTGTGACATGTATAGCACCTGTTGATATACTCTGATCACCTTAATTAAATTCACCTGGACAAACATCTTTTGATTTGACCGGTCTATAGGCAAAATACTTTGTTGCTACATTCAAGAGTAAAAATTTTACTTAATATGTTTATATCATAGAAAACCTTTAGTTTTTCATAGGTTCATACATGTCTTAACCTCAAAATGCACAAATGACATACAAAGTAATTAAAGTAAAGTAATTTTTATTTATAGTCGGGTATTATACATATAACAAGAAACATAAGCTCTGAAAGAGCTTTTATACCGACTTACATAAATAACAAACATCATTACATTAAAACATACAAGCATACATACAATGTTAAATAATGAGGATAAAACACAAATACACTTAAAACAGAGTCACTAAGCACATAAAAACATTACATACTAAAAGCACTAAGAACAAGCACTCACATAGGTTACATAAAACAATAAGACATAAGCATGCACACCAATCACATATTTAGCTAAGCACACAAAACACATGAACACATAAAAATATAAAAATAAGTACAAACAGAAAAGCACTAAACTTGAGCTTAAGCAGAGAAGGCATCAGCATAAGCAGCAAAATACAAATAGAGATATTCAGTCCCTAAGATTTACAGATAACACATGAGCAGGAAGGACCTGTCCATGTGTTAATGAGGGTCTTAAACTGGTTGAGGTTTGATTGGTTCCTCAACTCCGCAGGAAGACTATTCCAAATCTTAGGGGCTGAATATCTAAATGATTTCAGACCATACCTGGTAGATTGTACTCTTGGAATTTCTGCTGTATTGGTATACCTGAAGTTATAAATATTATTTTTCTTTGATACAAGATCTTGTAAAAAAACAGGACTATTTTTATTCATAATCTTAAATGTTTCCAAGGCAACTGTTCTCAGGCGTCTAATCTTCAAAGATGGTAGCAAAGATTTCTCTAATAATTTTTTTAAAGCAATACACATAATATTTACAAAGGCACAGGTTGAAAAGGCCAAACACGTTTCTTTATTTCATTACTTTAGATTTAAAAGTCATATTATAAATTTATATATATGTATCAAAATAAAAATTAAAATAAAAAAAACAACAAAAAACAACAAAAACAAGAAAAAAAAACAAAAAAAACCAAAAAAACAAAAAAACAAAACACAAAAAATCAAAAAATGAATAAAAACTATAAATAACCAAAGACAATAAAAAAATAAAGAAAAACAACACAAATAACAATAATTTTTATATTAATATATAAGATAATAGAAATATTATAATATTGTAAAAAAATATCTAAAACAAAGTAGTGAAATAAATGAATTGATATTATAAATTTATATAAATATTTATGAAATGAATAAAAAGATCAATGTCTAAAAAATAAATTTACAAAATGATATAAATAAAAAAAATATATAAATAGAAATTAAAAAAAAATAATTTAAACAAATGCAAAAATAAAAATTAAATAAATAAAATTCATTTTGATGTATAGAATAAACATATCTAAAAATAGATAAATAATATTTGCGTCTGTTGCAATATTCTCAAAATAATCAAACTCGAACAAACAAACAAACACAAACAAACAAAAACAAGCAAACAAACATATGAATAAATAAATAAATGAAAATGATATTATTATTTTTCTTCTTCAATCTTAATGTTAATAAAAAATCATTTAATATTTGTAGACACATCTTAATGCACCTGTTCTTTTATTTTTATTATTATTTTATATCATTTTATTTAATTTCTTTTTCATTTTTTTTCTCCTCTTTTAATATAACATGTTTGTAACTGCTCAATATTTTTTAAATTATTATTTTTTTCAACCTTAATGTTGATTAAAAATTTATAATATTTGTAGAAATCTCTAAATTATACATCTGTTCTCAGAGCTAATACTTGAAAGAAATCACCTAGGGCAATCTTCTGTAAAATTCTAATTAACACACCTGTACAACACAGGATGTTTATTCGCTCAGGCAATACAAATACATACATTGACTACCGATGACAGTTAAAAAGATTCATAGGCATTTTTTAAAGTTTTATTGCATTTATTCATTTTTTATCAACATATAACTGATTTGTTACATTATAACTAATGCAGCCCATATAAGTCTGATGGAGTTATCTCCCCCTTATTCAATAACGCTGATAGGGTCAATTTGTAGTGACTCCAGCCAATTGATACATGTTATAATCAGCAAGATCATAAAATATTTCTAGGTGAATGACGGAGAGCAAAGAACAGTTGAAAAAACATAATTAAGTTGCGTAACAAGCTAGGACGGATCGAATGAAATACGATCAAATACCGAAAATTCTCTGTTGCGACTATGTACAAAATTAACCGGAACGTTTCAATTCAATTTTATTTTCTTATTTGACATACAACATATGGTTGAAATGTATTTATTTTATAGTGTTGGTGATCTTTTAACGGAAAAACAAGTTCCCGCACCTGGGAAAATTCATTTCTATAGTACGTGAATTTTTGAAATCCCGGAATTTGACATACGAGTCAATGGAAGGCTGAATTAGTGGAGTGCCTCCTGTCAATACCTTGAATTTTTTTCTAATAGGTAAAATGTTTTTGTCGTTCGATGTACAAGCTTTGTCTCATACAGGTAAAATGTTTTTGTCGCTCGGTGCACAAATCACACTAAAGTTGCAAAAAGAGAAACATTAAGGAAGAAGCCAATACTTAAACAAAACCGGCTTCAATAAAATTGGAAATAGGAATTGAATATTTATCAATCAAATCTGGATATCGTCCAATATATTTCTTCAGAAAAACTATCATGCTGCATTTTTCGAAGCCTTGATTTAAAAGTTTATGAATTAAACATCTGTGTCGTTTCAAAAAATCTTGATAGTGACTACATGCTCTAGCGTAACGGATTAATTGAGAAATATATATTCCATACGATGGGGAAGACGGAATATTACTGTCGAGGTGTGGAAAGTTTATAATATCAAAATTGAAATCGTCTCTTTTGTCATAAATTCGTGTGCTGAGGCTGCCACTGTCGTCAAACTCCAAAAGTAAATCTAAAACGAAACAGAATAGTCAGTGTCTGTAGTCTCCTTTATTTTAAGTTCTGGGAGATATATTAATGGAATATAGTCGGCAAAGTTACTATTATTAAGCGACAAGACATCATCAATATATCTATATGAGTAATTAAAGGATCTAGCCTCTTTAATTTTATTTTGTTTGACCAAATTTTGCAAAAATTCTGTTTCGTAAGTGAACAAAAACAGGTCGGCTAAGAGAGGAGCACAATTCGTTCCCATTTGAATGCCGACTGTCTGTTGGAAAATCTTGCTCCCGAACTGAACAAATATGTTGTCAATGAGAAATCCAGCATGCAGATCATCTGTTCTTCAGTGTAATATCGTGTGTTACCCTTTGGTACTTTGTTAGTAAAATATATAGATGTATATGCTAAGGCTACATATTTAAAGCTCTGTCATTTTTTGTAAGTAAATACGTTCTTGATAAGATCAATCAAACGACTTTTCAATTTTGAATGCTCATTATAATATTCAAGATGGCTTCCTCAACAACAGCTGAAGGTGTGAATTCCGTAGATAAACATGACATCATTAAGCACCGCCCCTTTCGGGGAGAGCTTTCAGTAATGTAATGAAAAATTATAATGAGATGATTGGAGGATATTATTTGAAATAAATATTTTTTAAAAGCTACTTCATAGGTGATGTTTAAAAGTGAAAGAAGTAAGCTGACAACATTCTACATTTTTTCATAGCGAGTTTTAAGAAAAGGGGGGGGGGGGGTCAAAGTAAGAAATTCAGTGCGAAATTGCTATATCCGTTTTCAAGTCATGGAAATGGCTAAAAATGCCACATGACCCTATGTTTTGACGGTTTCAAAAAATAGCCGTACATTTTTATTTTACTGAATGAGATATAAAAGTTCCCGATTAATTACGGGAAAATTACTATGAGTGAACAATTTTTCACTTTTGAGATACAACACTTCTTATTTTTAGCGGTGTGAGATTTCCTTGTCCTGCACTAGTGTAAGACAAAAAAAAATCACGTGCAGTTTACCGGCAAATATTTTGTTCGCACAATTAGGGTCTGCAGTCTACTTCTGCCCTCATAAGTGACCATAAGTGGATTTAATCTACGTATTGTAAAATTGTTACATCATTTAAAGTAAAATTTTCATGGAAAATACACAAGTCGTCTTTTAAAATATGGCGCGCTCGGGTATATATTCCTGATTTTATGACGTTACAAAAAGGGATATAACTCCTTGTGTAAACAGACGAAAAAGGGGCGATATTTTTGTGTAGATTTAAGTATATTTCAGGGTGAATACAGTGAGAAATAAAATCAAACACCAGTGGAAGTGCGAGACAAGAGAATCTCAGACACACTCGGGTAAGATTTCAATCATCTCGGACTCAGCAAGCTTCTTCCGAGACTGGAAATCTTACCCTTGGGTGTCTGTGATTCTCCTGTCTCGCACTTCCCCTGGTGTTAGATTTTTAATGTCTTAGAAGTAAACATAGGAAGTAATGGAGATTTATTTACGGTATTCACACCTATAAGAGGGAAATCTGATTTTTATGTTTTTAACGTTTTAAGCTAATTTGCAAGTTTAAAAGCGATATATTGTGTAAAGTATGCAATGTCAGCACTGTCTAGTATAAATGTTTTTATCTCGCGACGTCATATTTATAGTCAGTTTCACGATTCCTCGAACTTTTCATCTGTGAAAAGGGGTATACTCCGATAACTGTCCCTGTTTGCGACTGTATGTATGCAGTTTGCGGGGACACGTTAAATTCAGACTAATGACATATAGAACTACCACATGATTTTGTTTTTAGCCTTCAATGTCAATTATGTTCCAATTTCCAAAGTTCAAATTTTCGGAAAATTCCGAAAAAAAATAAGTGGAACGCCATAAACTTTAGGAGAGAAGACAGTTCTGTTTATTTGACATAGTTTGTTAAAGATGAAATGTACCAAAATGTACCAACGTTTCTATGGTTCATAAACTTTAGGAGAGAAGACAGTTCTGTTTATTTGACATAGTTTGTTAAAGATGAAATGTACCAAAA
>MJUU01064619.1:92908-106480 GCA_002080025.1 Modiolus philippinarum | reverse complement strand
GGAAAAGAAAAATCGTCCCTTTTATCATAAATTTTAGTATCTAATTTACCATTCGTTATATCAAAATTGATGTCTAAGAACGGACAATGATGGATATTAGAATTGGCTTTATTCAAAGTAAGTTCTTTAGGGTAGATGTCCTTATAATACGTATTGAAGTCGTCATTATTTAAAGCTAAAATATCATCCAAATATCGGAAAGTGTTGTTAAACTTTTGAATTAAATGGTGTTAAGAGGGGTCTATGGTGATGTTGGTCATAAACTGAGATTCTTAGCAGTACAAAAAGAGGTCCGCTATTAGTGGTGCACAATTGGTGCCCATAGGAATTCCTATGACCTGGCGATAAATACAGTTACCGAAACGAATGAATATATTGTCAAGTAAAAATTCAAGTGCTGAAATCATATCAAAACAAGTCCAATTAATTGAGTTCTTTTGTTTTATATTACTAAAATGTGTTTGAAAGGAATTAGAACAAATATATTCACAATCGGATTTTTTGAATGCCCATTGAATAAGACGTCTGAATTTTTCCTTTATAAGTTTATGTGGTAAGGTAGTATAGAGGGTAGAGAAATCAAAACTTTCAAGGGATTCGAAAGGGGCATTATAAGCATTCAATTTATCGAGAACTTCCAATGAATTTTTTACATTCCAAAAATGATTGATACCACTGTTTTCATATACTTTGTTACAGAAATTTATAACCAGGTTTTTAATAGCAGTCAAACCATTGGTGAGTATAATAGAAACTTTAGTAGTAGAACAAATACTAGATGACAAAATTAATCTAGATTTATATGGCGTTTTGTGTAGTTTAGGAACCCAGTACATAGTTGGAACTGTTTTACTATCAGGTTTAGCCTGTAAAGAAGTAGCTGTTAGAAAATGTATGTTTGTAATTTCATTTTCCTTTAATTGGGTTAATTGAAAAGTATTTGAACTGGTAATTTCTTTTTGGAGTACTTCTATACAATGTTTACGACAAACTATAATGATTTTATTAGCAGCCTTATCAGCTGGGACAAAAACGAATTCCTTGCCAAGTTCTTTAAGTTTTTTTTCGATGCGAGAAACGGTTGGTTCATTTTTGTTGTCATGGCGGAAATGTTGTTCAAAATGCTTAATTCGGATATCGACAATTTTCATGATAGCATTGAAGAAAGAATCCAAAGATTTTTTGTCAAATATAGTTTGTTTTAGATGAAATGTACCAAAAGTCAGCAGAATTATATCCCAGTTTGTCCTTTTTCTTTGTTATAGTCCATTTCAAATTGGTACTTTTATAGGAAGATGTTTTATTCCCCAAATAAAGCATCTTGATAACACAGGTAATCATGTAAATGTGAAAACTTGACACTTACATAACATGTGCAAATAACGGGGATAAAAAGTTAAAAATGGCTGCCAACACGTAAGAGCAATACCGTAAAGTCTCAAAAACATAACAGTTTTTCTTCATTTTTTTCAGAGGGGATGGGCTCTGGAAAAAAATTCTATAAAATCAACGGAACACCGATATTTGTCGAAATGTGGTTATAAGTACTTCTAATAGGTATAGCAAACTAGCAACATATATTGTGTCTCGTTCTGCGGCACTGCCAGTATTCAGTAAATAAACATGACATTATTAAGCACCGCCCCTTTTGGGGAGAGCTTTCAGTATTGTAATGAAAAATTATAATGAGATGATTGGAGGATATTATTTGAAATAAATATTTTTAAAAGCTAGTTCATAGGTGATGTTTAAAAGGTGAAAGAAGTAAGCTGACAACATTCTACATTTTTTCATAGCGAGTTTTAAGAAAAGGGGGGTCAAAGTAAGAAATTCTGTGCGAAATTGCTATATCCGTTTTGAAGTCATGGAAATGGCTAAAAAATGCCGCATGACCCTATGTTTCGACGGTGCCAAAAATAGCCGTACATTTATATTTTACTGAATGAGATATAAAAGTTCCCGATTAATTACGGCAAAATTACTATGAGTGATCATTGTCTTAGAAGTTAACATAGGAAGTAATGGAGATTTATTTACTGTATTCACACCTATAGGAGGGAAATCTGATTTTTATGTTTTTGACGTTTTTAAGCTAATTTGCAAGTGTCAAAGCGATATATTGTGTAAAGTATGCAATGTCAAGACTGTCTAGTATAAATGTTTTTATCTCGCGACGTCATATAGTCTGTTTCACGATTCTTTGAACTTTTCATTCGTGAAAAGGTGTATACTCCGATAACTCTCCCTGTTTGCGACTGTATGTATGCAGTTTGCGGGGACACGTTAAATTCAGACTAATGACATATAGAACTACGCACATGATTTTGTTTTAGCCTTCAATGTCAATTATGTTCCAATTTCCAAAGTTCAAATTTTCGGAAAATTCCGAAAAAAAAAAATAAGTGGAACGCCATGTCTAGCAACGTTTGTATGGTTGATAAACTTTAGGAAAGAAGACAGTTCTGTTTATTTGACATAGTTTATTTGAGATGAAATGTACCAAAAGTCAGCAGAATTATATCCCGGTTTGTCCTTTTTCTTTGTCATAGTCCATTTCAAATTGGTACTTTTATGGGAAGATTTTTATTCCCCAAATAAAGCATCTTGATAACACAGGTAATCATGTAAATGTGAAGACTTGACACTTACATAACATGTGCAAATAACGGGGATAAAAAGTTAAAAATGGCTGCCAACAAGTAAGGGCAATGCCGTAAAGTCTCCAAAACATAACATTTTTTCTTCATTTTTTTCAGAGGCGATGGGCTCTGGAAAAAAAATTCTATAAAATCAACGGAACACCGATATTTGTCGAAATGTGGTTAGAAGTACTTCTAATAGGTATAGCAAACTAGCAACATATATGGTGTCTCTTTCTGCGGTACTGCCAGTACTTAAAGGTGTGAATTCAGTAAATAAACATGACATCATTAAGCACCGCCCCTTTTGGGGAGAGCTTTCAGTCATTTCAAATTGGTACTTTTATAGGAAGATGTTTTATTCCCCAAATAAAGCATCTTGATAACACAGGTAATCATGTAAATGTGTAAACTTGACACTTACATAACATGTGCAAATAACGGGGATCAATAGTAAAAAATGGCGGAGAACAAGTAAGAGCAATACCGTAAAGTCTCAAAAACATAACATTTTTTCTTCATTTTTTTCAGAGGGGATTGGCTCTGGAAAAAATTCTATAAAATCAACGGAACACCGATATTTGTCGAAATGTGGTTAGAAGTACTTCTAATAGGTATAGCAAACTAGCAACATATATGGTGTCTCGTTCTCCAGTACTGCCAGTACTTATAGGAGGGAAATCTAATTTTTTTAGGTTTTAACGTTTTAAGCTAATTTGCAAATGTCAAAGCGATATATTGTGTAAAGTATGCAAAGTCAACACTGTCTAGTATATATGTTTTTATCTCGCGACGTCATATTTATAGTCTGTTTCACGATTCCTCGAACTTTTCATCTGTGAAAAGGGGTATACTCCGATAACTGTCCCTGTTTGCGACTGTATGTATGCAGTTTGCGGGGACACGTTAAATTCAGACTAATGACATATAGAACTACGCACATGATTTTGTTTTAGCCTTCAATGTCAATTATGTTCCAATTTCCAAAGTTCAAATTTTCGGAAAATTCCGAAACAAAAGAAGTGGAACGCCATGTCTAGCAACGTTTCTATGGTTCATAAACTTTAGGAAAGAAGACAGATCAGTTTATTTGACATAGTTTGTTCAAGATGAAATGTACCAAAAGTCAGCAGAATTATATCCCGGTTTGTCCTTTTTCTTTGTTATAGTCCATTTCAAATTGGTACTTTTATAGGAAGATGTTTTATTCCCAAATACGCCGTGCGCGGTCCCGGCTGAAGAATAGGCCCGCAGCATCCTCTGAGCTTGGAGTATGAGCCATCCTAACAGAGGACCCCGAGGGAACCCCGGGGTATAGAAATAGGACCCAGTATCTTCGACTTGCGGGGTGTGACCCCTCCTAAACGGAGGCTGACCCCGAGGGTCCCGGGATATAGAAATAGGACCCATTCCGTGGTTGTGCGGGATTAATAAATACACAACCCATCTTTCGGATGGGATGTAAACTCAGGTCCACGTGTTGGAAGAAATGCCACGCTTCCTGCACTATAAAGAACCCTTGTAGCAAGCTCTTTTTGGGGTGGTCCGTAGGTGATCGGCTACAAGGCTAAATTCCCCGCCCTTGATGATTTCACCCTACTTTTCCAGTGGCAGTCAGAATTTCCCGTCCCATGGCCATTTCCATACCCCAAAGTGATTATTTATCAACAAACTTGTTCTCGTCTTGATATAGCTGAAATATTGCTGAGTAGACGTTAAACAATATTCAATCAATCAATCAATATTCCCAAATAAAGCATCTTGATAACACAGGTAATCATGTCAATGTGAAAACTTGACACTTACATATCATGTGCAAATAACGGGGATAAAAAGTTAAAAATGGCTGCCAACAAGTAAGAGCAATACCGTAAAGTCTCCAAAACATAACATTTTTTCTTCATTTTTTTCAGAGGGGATGGGCTCTGGAAAAATATTCTATAAAATCAACGGAACACCGATATTTGTCGAAATGTGGTTAGAAGTACTTCTTATAGGTTTAGCAAACTAGCAACATATATGGTGTCTTGTTCTGCGGTACTGCCAGTACTTATAGGAGGGAAATCTGATTTTTATGTTTTTAACGTTTTAAGCTTATTTGCAAGTATCAAGGCGATATATTGTGTAAAGTATGCAATGTCAACACTGTCTGGTATAAATGTTTTTATCTCGCGACGTCATATTTATAGTCTGTTTCACGATTCCTCGAACTTTTCATCTGTGAAAAGGGGTATACTCCGATAACTGTCCCTGTTTGCGACTGTATGTATGCAGTTTGCGAGGACACGTTAAATTCAGACTAATGACATATAGAACTACGCACATGATTTTGGTTTTAGCCTTCAATGTCAATTATGTTCCAAATTCCAAAGTTCAAATTTTCGGAAAATTCCGAAAAAAAAATATGTGGAACGCCATGTCTAGCAACGTTTCTATGGTTCATAAACTTTAGGAAAGAAGACAGTTCTGTTTATTTGACATAGGAAAAAGAAGGGAAACGGGGAATGTGTCAAAGAGACAACGACCCAAAGGGGAGTAATAACAACTGA
Source organism: Modiolus philippinarum (assembly GCA_002080025.1). Taxonomy (NCBI): domain Eukaryota; kingdom Metazoa; phylum Mollusca; class Bivalvia; order Mytilida; family Modiolidae; genus Modiolus; species Modiolus philippinarum. The sequence goes on along the minus strand of MJUU01064619.1, from coordinate 101,292 downwards.
AAGCCACCATAAGATCTTCAATGAACGGTGAGGAAACTCCACACCCAACGGCAGGTCGGAGTTGGCTCCTAAATAAAGAGTAATCAAGTTCAGCGAAATAAACATCATCCTAGACTCCCATAGACATAAAGTGAACTAACTAGAAAACAGACAAGACACACAAAGGTTTTAATAAATTTCCTGACTTAGGACAGGCGCAACCCTGCTGCGGCGGGGTTAAACTAGTTTTATTGGATCCAAACCCTCCCCTATAGCCAAAGTGATAAATCAAGAAAACAATCGTAACAACAGTAAAATTCAGTTCGCAACAGGACTGAGTCAATTGTGAAAAATGAAACTGAAAGAACTAAATATACGGACTTAAACCTGAAATCACAAGAGACTACTAGCAATTAACTGACATGCCAGCTCCAGACCCATTACCAACTGACAAATTAAGTTATGTACCCTCAGTATACAGCTTCCATCAAGATCCCTTCCTGTGAGGAGTTTAGCATAATGATTTCATGTATATACCGGAATACATAACCCGTGTCCATGCAATACTGATTTTAGAAATTTAGAATGTGTTTAGTTAAAATGCAAAGACCCTATCAAAAAATCAATGTTAATACCAAAGAAGGCCATACGTAATGACTTGACGACAATACCGTAATTATAACCCTTATGAATTAGACGATTTAAAGGTTTTATAAGTTTGTTAGTCGAGTTTAAGTATTTTTTACTCTTATGTAAAACATTACCATAAAATAAGGGATGTGAAATGCCAGCCTTGATTAGATGTTTACAAGTTGCATTGTATTTATGAACTAAGTCTTTATATCGATGATAAAATTTAGTAAAGGTTCTAACTAGTTTATGATTACGAAAAACCTTGATGTAATAGTGTTTCAGTTATGAAAAGATTCCGTTCATTAAAATCGCAAACTTTATTACATACTCGAGCGAATCGAACAAGTTGAGATATGTAAACACCATATGATGGCGCTAATGGAACATCGCCATCCAGAAATGGATAATTAACTAATGGAAAAAAAAAATTGTCCCTTTTATCATAAATTTTAGTATCTAATTTACCATTCGTTATATCAAAATTGATGTCTAAGAACGGACAATGATGGATATTAGAATTGGCTTTATTCAAAGTAAGTTCTTTAGGGTAGATGTCCTTATAATACGTATTGAAGTCGTCATTATTTAAAGCTAAAATATCATCCAAATATCGGAAAGTGTTGTTAAACTTTTGAATTAAATGGTGTTTAGATGGGTCTATGGTGATGTTGGTCATAAACTGAGATTCGTAGCAGTACAAAAAGAGGTCCGCTATTAGTGGTGCACAATTGGTGCCCATAGGAATTCCTATGACCTGGCGATAAATAGAGTTACCGAAACGAATGAATATATTGTCAAGTAAAAATTCAAGTGCTGAAATCATATCAAAACAAGTCCAATTAATTGAGTTCTTTTGTTTTGTATTACTAAAATGTGTTTGAAAGGAATTAGAACAAATATATTCACAATCGGATTTTTTGAATGCCCATTGAATAAGACGTCTGAATTCCTTTATAAGTTTATGTGGTAAGGTAGTATAGAGGGTAGAGAAATCAAAACTTTCAAGGGATTCGAAAGGGGCATTATAAGCATTCAATTTATCGAGAACTTCAAATGAATTTTTTACATTCCAAAAATGATTGATACTACTGTTTTCATATACTTTGTTACAGAAATTTATAATCAGGTTTTTAATAGCAGTCAAAGTATTGGTGAGTATAATAGAAACTTTAGTAGTAGAACAAATACTAGATGACAAAATTAATCTAGATTTATATGGCGTTTTGTGTAGTTTAGGAACTCAGTACATAGTTGGAACTGTTTTACTATCAGGTTTAGCCTGTAAAGAAGTAGCTGTTAGAAAATGTATGTTTGTAATTTCATTTTCCTTTAATTGGGTTAATTGAAAAGTATTTGAACTGGTAATTTCTTTTTGGAGTACTTCTATACAATGTTTACGACAGACTATAATTATTTTATTAGCAGCCTTATCAGCTGGGACAAAAACGAATTCCTTGCCAAGTTCTTTAAGTTTTTTTTCGATGCGAGAAACGGTTGGTTCATTTTTGTTGTCATGGCGGAAATGTTGTTCAAAATGCTTAATTCGGATATCGACAATTTCCATCATAGCATTGAAGAAAGAATCCAAAGATTTTTTGTCAAATATAGTTTGTTTAAGATGAAATGTACCAAAAGTCAGCAGAATTATATCCCAGTTTGTCCTTTTTCTTTGTTATAGTCCATTTCAAATTGGTACTTTTATAGGAAGATGTTTTATTCCCCAAATAAAGCATCTTGATAACACAGGTAATCATGTAAATGTGAAAACTTGACACTTACATAAGATGTGCAGATAACGGGGATAAAAAGCTAAAAATGGCTGCCAACACGTAAGAGCAATACCGTAAAGTCTCAAAAACATAACAGGTTTTCTTCATTTTTTTCAGAGGGGATGGGCTCTGGAAAAAAATTCTATAAAATCAACGGAACACCGATATTTGTCGAAATGTGGTTAGAAGTACTTCTAATAGGTATAGCAAACTAGCAACATATATGGTGTCTCGTTCTGCGGCACTGCCAGTACTTATAGGTGTGAATTCAGTAAATAAACATGACATCATTAAGCACCGCCCGTGTTAAGGAGAGCTTTCAGTATTGTAATGAAAAATTATAATGAGATGATTGGAGGATATTATTTGAAATAAATATCTTTAAAAGCTAGTTCATAGGTGATGTTTAAAAGGTGAAAGAAGTAAGCTGACAACATTCTACATTTTTTCATAGCGAGTTTTTAGAAAAGGGGGGTCAAAGTAAGAAATTCTGTGCGAAATTGCTATATCCGTTTTGAAGTCATGGAAATGGCTAAAAAATGCCGCATGACCCTATGTTTTGACGGTGCCAAAAATAGCCGTACATTTATATTTTACTGAATGAGATATAAAAGTTCCCGATTAATTACGGCAAAATTACTATGAGTGATCATTGTCTTAGAAGTTAACATAGGAAGTAATGGAGATTTATTTACTGTATTCACACCTATAGGAGGGAAATCTGATTTTTATGTTTTTAACGTTTTTAAGCTAATTTGCAAGTGTCAAAGCGATATGTCAACACTGTCTAGTATAAATGTTTTTATCTCGCGACGTCATATAGTCTGTTTCACGATTCTTTGAACTTTTCATTCGTGAAAAGGTGTATACTCCGATAACTCTCCCTGTTTGCGACTGTATGTATGCAGTTTGCGGGGACACGTTAAATTCAGACTAATGACATATAGAACTACGCACATGATTTTGTTTTAGCCTTCAATGTCAATTATGTTCCAATTTCCAAAGTTCAAATTTTCGGAAAATTCCGAAAAAAAAATAAGTGGAACGCCATGTCTAGCAACGTTTGTATGGTTGATAAACTTTAGGAAAGAAGACAGTTCTGTTTATTTGACATAGTTTATTTAAGATGAAATGTACCAAAAGTCAGCAGAATTATATCCCGGTTTGTCCTTTTTCTTTGTCATAGTCCATTTCAAATTGGTACTTTTATAGGAAGATTTTTATTCCCCAAATAAAGCAGCTTGATAACACAGGTAATCATGTAAATGTGAAAACTTGACACTTACATAACATGTGCAAATAATTGGGATAAAAAGTTAAAAATGGCTGCCAACAAGTAAGAGCAAGACCGTAAAGTCTCCAAAACATAACATTTTTTCTTCATTTTTTTCAGAGGCGATGGGCTCTGGAAAAAAAATTCTATAAAATCAACGGAACACCGATATTTGTCGAAATGTGGTTAGAAGTACTTCTAATAGGTATAGCAAACTAGCAACATATATGGTGTCTCGTTCTGCGGTACTGCCAGTACTTAAAGGTGTGAATTCAGTAAATAACATGACATCATTAAGCACCGCCCCTTTTGGGGAGAGCTTTCAGTCATTTCAAATTGGTACTTTTATAGGAAGATGTTTTATTCCCCAAATAAAGCATCTTGATAACACAGGTAATCATGTAAATGTGAAAACTTGACACTTACATAACATGTGCAAATAACGGGGATCAATAGTAAAAAATGGCGGACAACAAGTAAAAGCAATACCGTAAAGTCTCAAAAACATAACATTTTTTCTTCATTTTTTTCAGAGGGGATTGGCTCTGGAAAAAATTCTATAAAATCAACGGAACACCGATATTTGTCGAAATGTGGTTAGAAGTACTTCTAATAGGTATAGCAAACTAGCAACATATATGGTGTCTCGTTCTGCAGTACTGCCAGTACTTATAGGAGGGAAATCTAATTTTTTTTAGGTTTTAACGTTTTAAGCTAATTTGCAAATGTCAAAGCGATATATTGTGTAAAGTATGCAAAGTCAACACTGTCTAGTATATATGTTTTTATCTCGCGACGTCATATTTATAGTCTGTTTCACGATTCCTCGAACTTTTCATCTGTGAAAAGGGGTATACTCCGATAACTGTCCCTGTTTGCGACTGTATGTATGCAGTTTGCGGGGACACGTTAAATTAAGACTAATGACATATAGAACTACGCACATGATTTTGTTTTAGCCTTCAATGTCAATTATGTTCCAATTTCCAAAGTTCAAATTTTCGGAAAATTCCGAAACAAAATAAGTGGAACGCCATGTCTAGCAACGTTTCTATGGTTCATAAACTTTAGGAAAGAAGACAGATCTGTTTATTTGACATAGTTTGTTCAAGATGAAATGTACCAAAAGTCAGCAGAATTATATCCCGGTTTGTCCTTTTTCTTTGTTATAGTCCATTTCAAATTGGTTCTTTTATAGGAAGATGTTTTATTCCCCAAATAAAGCATCTTGATAACACAGGTAATCATGTAAATGTGAAAACTTGACACTTACGTAATATGTGCAAATAACGGGGATAAAAAGTTAAAAAAATGGCTGACAACAAGTAAGAGCAATACCGTAAAGTCTCCAAAACATAACATTTTTTCTTCATTTTTTTTCAGAGGGGATGGGGTCTGGAAAAAAATTCTATAAAATCAACGGAACACCGATATTTGTCGAAATGTGGTTAGAAGTACTTCTAATAGGTATAGCAAACTAGCAACATATATGGTGTCTCGTTCTGCGGTACTTCCAGTACTTATAGGTGTGAATTCAGTAAATAAACATGACATCATTAAGCACCGCCCCTTTTGGGGAGAGCTTTCAGTATTGTAATGAAAAATTATAATGAGATGATTGGTAGATATTATTTGAAATAAATATTTTTTAAAAACTAGTTCATAGGTGATGTTTAAAAGGTGAAAGAAGTAAGCTGACAACATTCTACATTTTTTCATAGCGAGTTTTAAGAAAAGGGGGGTCAAAGTAAGAAATTCAGTGCGAAATTGCTATATCCATTTTCAAGTCTTCGAATAACTAAATACCGAACTTACTGTGAATTTAATTTCTGCATATGCGCATTTCGACAACTTATGTCTCTTCAGTGCAGATAAAATCTAAACGTTTTGGAAGACCATAAACTCAAAAGATCTTTAAAAACTGATAGAAAACAAATAACCAATATGATCTAAATGCAAAGCCAAAACCAGCTAAGGACAGAGCTTTGCATGAGGGAGATACTCTTTAGTTTTCAACAAAATTTACAGAAATTTAGATATTGTAAGGTTCCAAATAGAATCGGCTTTCGGGTCAGCACCGAAGTACTGACTACTGGGCTGGTGAATACCCTCGGGGTCTAACAGTCCACCAGCAGCGGCATCGACCCAGTGGTAACAAATAACTAAATACCGAACTTACTGTGAATTTAATTTCTGCATATGCGCATTTCGACAACTTATGTCTCTTCAGTACAGATAAAATCTAAACGTTTTGGAAGACCATAAACTCAAATGACTAAAAAATGACGCATGACCCTATGTTTTGACGGTGCCAAAAAATAGCCGTACATTTATATTTTACTGAATGAGATATAAAAGTTCCCGATTAATTACGGGAAAATTACTATGAGTGATCATTGTCTTAGATGTTAACATAGGAAGTAATGGAGATTTATTTACTGTATTCACACCTTGAACTCGCTCAGCTGCCGTTATTGCTGTACACGGATTTTTTGGTTTTACCCGTTTCTGATTTCTTTTTTAAACTCACCTTGACATTTCCGTATGACGTTTTCAATGTCAAAACAAAACGCCAGTCGTGAATTTTTAAAGAAAAGTTTAGTTTTATGATTTGATACGTTTTGAAATCGATACATTTTTATCTTCCGTGGGAACCTCGAGTTTAAAATCTACACGAATAAGGTTTGTTGTGGCATTTTAAATTCGAATTTTTAATTTCTGCTCCCGCAACTTGTTTTTGTAATGACTTTGTGAGTAAAGTTTGGCAACGAAGTATGAGAAATCGACGTTATCAGCCATTGTTACAAAATATTTATAATGAAATGTTAAAGGTCTTTCGCTTCAAATTTTCAAAGGGCTGAGGAACCTCGAGATTATTTGCGAGGCCAATCTGATAGGACTCGGGTGATTTATTGGATATTACTGAATGTTCTGCAAACATCTGCTCCCGCACTTGATCTACAACCAATTTCAAGTAAATATAGCTGTTTTTCCTTAGTTTGCCTATCAGTTCAATGGGGATTCTGATACCCGAATTTGATCCAGCAATTATAATATGGAAATGAGCAAACCGATACTGATTTTTGGCTATGTATTGTTGTTTTTCATCTTGAAGTCACCTTGAGACATTTGCTCATACCGCATAGTAAGTTCAAGACGGCCCTTAGCAACTGTTGGAGCGGATTTCTTTACTAAATTTCGATCGACGCTACATCAATGTTTTTTTTTCTGGTCATAGATGCGGAATTGTCAACAAACATTACTCAAACTGGCAAAGTGTTCTTCCAATAACTGTTATCCGTTGCCCGACAAAAACACTAGTGTGTAAAGCTAGTGGACGGTTACAACATATAGACAAACACAGGGCACTAATCAAGTCGATTGTAAGAAAACTTGTCATTATAAAAATAAAATAGTGAGATGTGGGCACTTTAAACAGGTGTTCAGAATTACATTTCTAAATTACAAAAATAAAATCAAAAAATTTGAAAGTCTGATAGTTTATCCATATGCGAAATTCTCTGACGAACAAGTACACCATAACTGAAATATATAAAGAGCATACATATTTCGCACCTGGAATCTTTTCACGGACTCCACACTGCAGGCGAGACAAACCCCAGTCGTAAATGATGAATGAAAAGATATGGAGTAAATGGATATGAGACAAAGTCTCTACACATACATGGTAAAACAAGCAAATGAACAACTCTTTTATTTTTGTTCTTCATTTTAAAGTCACCATGAGGCTTTCAACAATGAGCTTTGCTCATACCCAATAGTAAGTTCAAGACTGCCCCAAGCACCGGTTTGAGCGGAATTCTTTGCAAAATGTCGATCAACGCTGCATCCATATCTTTTCTGGTCATGGATGCTGTATTGTCAACAAACATTAATTAAACTGGCAAAGTGTTCTTACAATAACTGTTATCCATTGCCCGACAACAGCACTAGTGTCTAAAGCTAGTGGACGGTTACAACATATAGACAAACACAGGGCAAAAACGTGGCATTAAAAAATAAAGTAGAGAGATGTGGGTGCTCTAAACAGGTGGTCAGAATTATATTTTGAAATTACAAAATAAATTCCAAAATTTGAAAGTATGATAGTATATCCATATGAGAGATTCTCTAACGAACAAGTACACCATAACTGAAATATATAGAGAGCATACAATAACTGAAATATTTAGAGAGCATACATATCTCGCACGGGGAATCTTTTCACGGACTCCACACTGCAGGACAGACAAACTCCAGTCGTAAATGATGAATGAAAGGATATGGAGTAAATACACATGAGACAAAGTCTCTACGAATACAGGGTAAAAGCTAGCAAAGGAAAAACGCTTTTTTTTCTTAATCTTGAAGTCACCATGAGGCTTTCAACAATGAGCTTTGCTCATTCCCCATAGTAAGTTCAAAACGGCCCCTAACACCGGTTTGAGCGGAATTCGAACATATTTTATTTTCCCTGTCATGAATGAAGTTGTGGAATGGGGCTTGGAGGTTCCGTAAATTACATGTAAATTAATAAAAATTAAATGTGTGGGTTGTCTTGTGATGTCTTTTTTCGCCACCGCTCCCATCGCAGCAGCAGTAAACCATCACTGAATTCCCCAGATGAGCACGCAAGCAGCAAAAAATAAGCAAATGAACAGCGGAATAAGCAAGTAAGCAGTGATACGAACAAGTGAGTAGCGAAATGAGCACTTGAGCATACCCTTAAA
>MJUU01064619.1:34694-92867 GCA_002080025.1 Modiolus philippinarum | reverse complement strand
AAAACGACAACATTTCACCACCACTTAATTCCGGAGATTAGCACACGAGCAGCAGAGAAATGTGCAGCGAAATTAACAAGGGACCAGCTAACTGAGCAGGCGAGCATACCCTTAAACAGCGGATTTATTGCTTTTTTTTCACCGAAACAGTATTTCACCACCACTCACCACCACTAAATTCTTGAGATGAGCACGCAAACAGCGAAAATGAGCAGATAAGCAGCGAAATTACCACTTTTAACACCACTGCAGTAGCAATGCCCGAAATGAGTACACCACAAGCGAAATGAGCACGTGAGCAGCGAATTGAGCAAGAGAACAGCGACATTCCCAATCTTCGTTGACCGGATGTTAAGCTTTGTTAGTTAAAATATCGTTATTAATAGACCATTTCGTATAATGCCCCATAGTAAGTTCAAGACTGCCCCAAGCACCGGTTTGAGCGGAATTCTTTGCAAAATGTCGATCAACGCTGCATCCATATCTTTTCTGGTCATGGATGCTGTATTGTCAACAAACATTAATTAAACTGGCAAAGTGTTCTTACAATAACTGTTATCCGTTGCCCGACAACAGCACTAGTGTCTAAAGCTAGTGGACGGTTACAACATATAGACAAACACAGGGCAAAAACGTGGCATTAAAAAATAAAGTAGAGAGATGTGGGTGCTCTAAACAGGTGGTCAGAATTATATTTTGAAATTACAAAATAAATTCCAAAATTTGAAAGTATGATAGTATATCCATATGAGAGATTCTCTAACGAACAAGTACACCATAACTGAAATATATAGAGAGCATACCATAACTGAAATATTTAGAGAGCATACATATCTCGCACGGGGGATCTTTTCACGGACTCCACACTGCAGGACAGACAAACTCCAGTCGTAAATGATGAATGAAAGGATATGGAGTAAATACACATGAGACAAAGTCTCTACGAATACAGGGTAAAAGCTAGCAAAGGAACAACGCTTTTTTTTCTTAATCTTGAAGTCACCACGAGGCCTTCAACAATGAGCTTTGTTCATTCCCCATAGTAGGTTCAAAACGGCCCCTAACACCGGTTTGAGCGGAATTCGAACATATTTTATTTTCCCTGTCATGAATGAAGTTGTGGAATGGGGCTTGGAGGTTCCGTAAATTACATGTAAATTAATAAAAATTAAATGTGTGGGTTGTCTTGTGATGTCTTTTTTCACCACCGCTCCCATCGCAGCAGCAGTAAACCATCACTGAATTCCCCAGATGAGCACGCAAGCAGCAAAAAATAAGCAAATGAACAGCGGAATAAGCAAGTAAGCAGTGATACGAACAAGTGAGTAGCGAAATGAGCACTTGAGCATACCCTTAAATGGCGAATTTGCCGCTTTCTCATAAAACGACAACATTTCACCACCACTTAATTCCGGAGATTAGCACACGAGCAGCAGAGAAATGTGCAGCGAAATTAACAAGGGACCAGCTAACTGAGCAAGCGAGCATACCCTTAAACAGCGGATTTATTGCTTTTTTTCACCGAAACAGAATTTCACCACCACTCACCACCACTAAATTCTTGAGATGAGCACGCAAACAGCGAAAATGAGCAGATAAGCAGCGAAATTACCACTTTTAACACCACTGCAGTAGCAATGCCCGAAATGAGTACACCACAAGCGAAATGAGCACGTGAGCAGCGAATTGAGCAAGAGAACAGCGACATTCCCAATCTTCGTTGACCGGATGTTAAGCTTTGTTAGTTAAAATATCGTCATTAATAGACCATTTCGTATAATGCCAAGTTTTACAAGGGCTAACACAGAAAAATTAAAATTTAGCCTGTACTTTAATTTCAGCTTACGCTACATACACGATGTATTTTCTCTTAGTAATCATAAATTTAACGAATATTTACACAAGATATATCCCAATGAGCTTGCAATTGAAGAAACCACTGATGTACCTACTAATGCTCCTTACTTGGATCTTTGTTGTACATTACCGAAGATTGACGTTTGAAATCTAAGCCATATGCATGATGATTTTAACCTTCCAGTTGTGAACTTTTCCTTTAATAGTGGCAATATACCTACCTCCCCGGCTTAACAGTTGATTCGTAATTGTAGAGCATGCAGTTAATATAGTGATTTTTTATTACAGCAGAAACATTGTCCTCAAAGTCTTGGATTTGTTCAGCTTATATTACTTTCATCATTCAGAAATTCTATGGCCGTCACCATGACATCATTGACAGATATGACGTGTCTGTGTCCAAAATAAAAACGGACATTTTCAGCTAGATTTCATGTCTTCACAGATTTGACATTACCGATTTTGACTTTACCCTGGAATTAGTTGACAAAATACCGAAGTTAACGTAAATTATAGTTTCTGTATATGGCCGTTTCGACAACATATGTTTCTTCAGTGTAGATCAAAACATAAGGAAAACCATAATTAATCGAAAAATGTGAAAAAGATGATAGAGAACAAATAGAAGGTTTTGCAAAGGAGGTTAACTTGATTTACATTTGGCTTGATCCTGCAGTTATTCCTATTACCTTGACTCTTCCTTGCCACAACTTTTGTTTTTGTTTTGGACATGTCACTGTTATGTATGCTTGTATCACCAGACAACTTAGCTCTCATTTTCGGAAAGAATAAATTTAATGAAATTCGTTTTAAATAGATATTTTGGACATTATTTTATTTTAATTATTTCTTAAAAATCTAAATTGTTAAAGTCAAGTTTCAATATCTTAGTTTTAATCTATTGTCTTTCAACAGGCTCTTATCGCAAATTTTAGTAATCTTTAATCCTTAAATGTACTCCATTTAGACAGTGTATGCTTTGGACATAAGTGACAAAATCTTAATCCGTAGTTTGTGATTATTTATATTTCTTTAAAACATAATCACTCCTCCACGACCAATGAAAAATCTTCATTCAGAGCTTTCATTCTCATAAACCACACTTTTCTATGTGATTATAGAAGGCTGTAGGACATTGTGGACTATCTGACCGAAAAGAGATTTATGCGTACTCAGTATTTACAGATATCCATGGTTATAATAAAGATGGATACCTTTGTGAAATATTTAAACAGAATATCCGATTATAATGTTTAGCATCTGCTGATTCACACAGGAAAATGAAGTTTCTTTTTTAAACTTAGGAGTATCACAGCTCTTTTTTTCAATTTTCACTTCTTTTTTTTTGAGTTATTTAGGAGATTTTGAGAATTTGAGGCATCAAATGCAGATTTGATACTGGCGACGCGTACTATATACACTCCAAATCGTATATAAATACAGTTAAAAGATGTTTTCAACTTTAATACCGTATTAATTTTCTTTTATTGACAAGATACTAAGGACTACCTTTTTGTTTGTTTTTTGTTTTTGTATTTTCAAAAAGACCACCAACTGGCGGCAAAGCACAGACCCTAATCTGTCCGAGGCAGGTAGCTGATTGACGGTCTGCTTTGACAAACCAAATGTCTGTCACATAAATGTTGCATTACAATACAGACGGCCTTCTTGCATTTCCATTACATCATACGATAACATCAAGAAATATTTTGAGCTGCCTCCTTGACTTCAGAAAAGAAATTGTTTTTTTTAATATCTTTGGAATATTTGATATTATCGGCAATATGTACATTTTCTCTTTGATCTTACTGACTGATTTTGTCAGTATCTCCTTACTGACCTGATACAAGAAAATATCAGGCAATGACGTCATGAAATTGACATCATGACTCTTACGATGTTGCCGATAAAAACAATAATGGTAGTTTTGAAGGTCTCGACAGAAAATATAACTAGTATCACAGCTCGTCCTATCGGACCCGCTGCGATACGGTGGTATTTTCTGTCTCGACCATCAAAACTACCATTATTCTATATGTCTTTGAAATAAATAGTTACTACAACATCAACACATGGTCGCCTTGCTGGACAAGTTCTTATCATTATTTAAAACTATTTATTTTGTAGTCTAAAAATCCTCAGGTTGGGTTATTTTTTGCACACACTGCATTTTATTACATTTCCGACGTATGTATATGTATTTCTAATTGGCATAGCTGTAATTATTAACATGTAATTTGGTCACGTGCGATAAAACTATGCGATATGAGTATTTCATTTACTTTGCTGGAATATAAGTGATATTACTTCAATATTAGCATGAAAACTGAAAATTAAAACCTCAGTTTACAAGTGTGCCAAGAAATTTGATAATGATCTGTCCACTAGAACCAAGGTTGTGCTGTCCACAGACGCCGACGCCAACGCCATACCATTATACGACCGCAAAAGTTTTTGCGGCCGTATAAAAAAAAGTTAAAATCGAATATTTTTAATTACAGTGGATTATCTCCGTCTTGTATAGCTCTGTCCTTAGCCGGTTTTGGTTTTCCTTTTTAGATCATATTAGTAATTTATTCTCTATCAGTTTTTTTCACATATTTCACTTTATGGATTTCCAAACGATTTGATTTGATCTGCACTGAAGACATAAGTTGTCGAAATGCGCACGTGCAGAGACTGAATTCACAGTAACTTCGGTATTTTGTTATTTACCAAAACATAGAGAAAGGCATGTGGTTTTCCATCTACTTATCAGTTTATCATGTTAATCTCAGTAGTATGTATATAAGTGGTAACAAAGTCGCATTGTCGAGGTGAAGCCGGAAGTGACGTCACCAGAAGTCATGTGACGGGAAGCGGAAGTCACAAAATAAAATGGTTTTCATCTTATTCTTTTATTCAAAACATCCGGCGTTCTTTTCAAAAAGGGGGGGGGGGTGGAGGTCGACTGCTTGCATTTACACATTAAATGGTTGGGTATCCCTAATCCCTACACCTAAGTAAAACGGGGTAAAAGTAGTTAAATTAAGCAAAATGATGAACTTACAGTACAAATTAGGCAGGATCCTGATAGACTACACTGTCTAATTAGTTTCTATCCAATAATACTTTCAGTTTCTTTTTTGTTTTCCTTTGACATACTGAGCAAATGCGAAATCAAACTCGGAACGATAACGGTCTCCGAATTGGGATATATTCACAAAAAAACGTTTTCTGGGGAAAAAATTTTCGAAAACAAACTTAGGAAGTACGTAATTCTACATTATGTCATATCACAAATTTGTCTGATCTTTTGTTTTATGTACAAATGGAAAATTTTTGACACTCTTGTAATAAACTTCAGCACTATACATCCAGCTTTTACAAGAGATATTTCGTAAATCAAGTCAATTGAATTAAATGAAACTTAATTTTAATCCCATAAACACAAGTTCATTAAGAAAAATTATAATGGTCGTGATAAAGCTGAAATATTGCCCACTGGACGTCAAACTAATCAAACATAATATTTGTAGTTTAGCGGATATCACTGGACTCTTTGACCCCCGTCTAATTCTGCTTACGTAAAACATCTAGGTAAATCCTGCAATTTGATTGGTTAGCTTTACAGGGGATATGAGATCGTATCCCCGTATTATGAAAAACACTTTGTAACACTATTATAATAGTAATTCGGGCTTTAAAGCGGATACGGTTCATGATATTCCCTGTCAGTGCCCTATATCCCCTTTGCTTTTCAGCTTTAGGGATATAAAACACAGACAGTGAACTCGTATCCACTGTTCAGTTTACCGAAAAACTATTATATTATATACGTCCATGACTAGCATAGACAAAGGGGATAGACCAAAGAATACTTTTAGGTACCTGGAAACTGGTTTTTTACCCTACAACTTGCTTTCTATTGTTGCCTGCAATTGAAATTTTTGACGGCTGTTGGTTTTTAATATTTTCATTTCTATTCAAATGTCTCTAGTGATATCGGCATTCAAGTAGTGAATGGGAGATGTAATAATATTCTGCAGGGAAATATCATGTGTAAATAACAAAATACCGAAGTTACTGTAAATCTATTTTCTGCATATGCGCATTTCAGCAACTTATGTCTCATCAGTGCAGATTAAATCAAAACATTTGGAAGTCTATTAACCGAAACATGTGTAAAAGCTGATAGAGAACAAATAACCAAAAGAATCTAAATAGAAAAGCCTAAAATCAGCTAAAGTTTAATGTGTGTTTAATAAAGCTGCTGATGAATCTCATAACTTGTTTTTATGTTAAATCACAAAATATCAAAAAGTTGCTTTTATGTTAACATGAAAATTTGTGTAGTGAAATATTTTACAAATCAATGGTAACTATTTTAATATTTACTCCCTTAGATCTATTAAAATCAAGGAAATACATAAGTCCCTATGAAAGAATTAATACCTCATATATAGCATAAAATTACAAAATAATAATTGTCTCTTGCCATGTCCAACTGTTTAAAAAGATTAATTTATTGAAAGACTTGGAACACGCCTCTTAATATGTTTTTTTCAGCAAGCTGTTTTGTTTAGTCAAATGGATCATAAATTAAAATCTCTTCATTTACACACTTTTGTCGCCGTGCAGGAAAGTGTCAGTAATTAATGATTTTTGAAATACTTGTGCAGCATAACAAAATTTAATGTCTATTATGTAACTTAGATATTTTTGTATTTTAGACATACCAGGCACTGTTTTGCTTCGTTTGGTTTAATAACATCTAGAAATTCAAACGACTGCTGTCTCGAGATAAATCCATATGTTACAAACTATTGGCAATAATATATGCTTCATAGGCCTGAAAGTAAAAACTACTCTGAAGTGCTACTGCATTAAAATCTAAACTACAGTTTTGTGATTCATTCAACTGGTAATTGATATTCATACATTTCTGAAAGTTTTATTTCGATTGCTGATTATGTTCACTTTTACTATTGATGCAAGTTCACTCATGAAGAACTTTATGAGAGTGTAGCTGTAATTGATTGAAATGTATTTGTTCTCTTGCAGAAATCATAACACAAAATGCATATATTATTTTCAAGTTCCATAATGTAACAGGGTGGCCATAGAACCATATACAGATTGGCTTCCAATAACTTTTTAATGAATACATTACTGCCATAACTGAAATATTAATATACGCTAAATCTTGTCTTCGTGGTCTGTACGATCACGAATAAAAGAAAACTTTAACATCAAGTACAAGTATTTATTTATAATGAACATATTATTAATAGTACTTTTAGACAATCCAAATATTAAAAGTACTTAAAAAATGGGGGGGGGGTTTGCAGGAAACATCTACAAAAGCCGAAAATTACAATTAGATGCTACAATTTGCTAGGGAAAACACATGAAAAACATAAAAAGACATAAAACAAACGTTAACAACGATATGAACTCGGGAAGGCCGGACTTGTTACTAGTACTAGCAAAAGCAAGCGATTGGGTTGAACCGGTTTATGGGTACCCGAACATCCCCTTTATCTGTCCCGTTTTCCTAAAGTATAATTAACATGAGAATTAAACCCAATGCAGGTGGACCACTAACTCAATATCCAGAATCCGGGAAGGAGAGAAAAAGACAATACGTTATTTTAGCTAAGTTTGGTTTTACATTTAGATCATATTGGTTTTTTGTTCTCTATCAGTTTTTAAACATCTTTAAGTTTATGGTCTTCCAAACGTTTTGATTTTATCTGCACCAAGGAGACATAATTTGTCGAAATGCGCATATGAAGAATTTAAATTTACAGTAACTTCGGTACTTAGTCATTTGAAAGATTTGACCACGATCCATCATTTAAACTCCTTATGGATGCTGTAGAGGAATATGCCAGACAATTGAGTAAACGTTAACAAGATGATGACATGGATTCTCTTTCGGAGTGGATTAAGGCTGTGAGGTCCATGATTCTTAAACGAATCAGTCAGCTACGAGAGTCAATCAGAACTAAAGCATCATCAATTTTCAAAAATGCGGATGTTGCCAGATACTTGTCGTCCAATCATAAATATGTCTTTGTTCCGGCAGATACGACCCCCAATAACATCATTTTCATTTGTAAAAATCATTACATCGATTGTTTTAAAGAAAGAACTAGGCGTTGTTAATACCCAGGGCAATCCAACCTACACAGCTACTACTCTGTCTAAGGAGGAGATCTTACAGAACCATAAATCTGTTTTGCTTTCCTTCAACCTTGACAGCCGTAAAAGAGGGCCTTCAAAAATATTGTGATACTAGCTTTTCAAGAAGCGGTGCAAATTAAATGTGGACAATTAAAACTCTAAAGATCTGCTTGATATCTTAAAATCGAGATCATTATCGCACTATAACAGCATTTAAACTTTTGACTTCTCTACACTTTATACTACTTTTCCTCATGAACAACTGAAATCACGACTGATTTAATTCATAGATGTTTCTCCCGTAAGAACGGCGAACGAAGATATAAGTAGGCAGATAACAAGCATACTTCGTGAAATACGACTCATAATCAAAGAACAAATATACAGAGGAAGAAGTGATTGAAATGTTAGGGTTTCTGATCGATAAAGTATTTGTCCAGTTTAGAGAACTTGTTTTTCAACAGACAATCGGAATTCTAATGGGCACAAACTGTGCATCTCTTTTAGCCGATCTGTTTCTTCACTCATATGAAGCTGAATTCATTAAAGGACTTCTTCAAAATAAAGATAAGTCTTTTTATTTTAGCTTTCGTTAAACTACCCTCGCTTTGGTGATTTTCTTGAGCTAGAAATTAAGGATACTACAGATACCTCCACATCGGCTTCGTTTCCCTGACCTTCATCTTGAAAATGACAACAGAGGTAAACTAAACACTAGGCTATATGACAAACGCGATGACTTCACTTTTCCAATTGTCAATTTCCCTTTTCTTTGTAGTAACATTCCAAAGCCACCGGCATATGGAGTTTACATCTCCCAAATCATCGCTACTCAAGGGCCTGTGGTCGATACAGCTCCTACTTTGATAGAGCTCCTTACTTACAAATAGGCTATTTAAACAAAAGTATGTTACCGATAACCTGAATCATCACTACAGAAGTTTTACGGTCGTCATCACGATCTCGTTGGGATATCTGTTTCCCGGTTGACAAAAGATCGTTCTCTTGGCCAATAAAGTTTGTTTTCCTGTACCGGAGTTGACATATTCAACACAGCGGGTGTCTTATAAGAAGCATGAGATGCTTACTCTACCGGTTCGCCTTATCTTACCCATGGTTTTTTGTTGGGTCCGTGTTCATTTTTGTATGTGTGTGTGTCTTCATTTTTCTTTGCTGTGCCGTGCATGTTGTGTCTTTGTTTTTCCGATGTTGCTGTTGTCCTTGGATTGTTCGTTTTGGACTGACGGTTCGATTCTCATTTACTTTCATATATGTTAATGAAGGGAATCTCTCATTAAATAAACAATAATGGTTGCCTGTCTTGCAAAATAAAAGTTTGATACAATTTCGCAGGTCCTTTAACTTAGTGGACATGTTTCAAAATATTTATTTAAGTATGACTGTTAATTCGCATACTAGAAAGAAATGTTCGTATAATGTTTTTCAATTATTTTAAAGAATAAAGCAGAACAATTAATATCAAGTAGTGATTAAATTTGAAAGGTCGTATTTCGTAAAATTCCTTTGATTTAAAATTAATGATTTGATGAGAAAGTTTACACATGGTAAGGAATACAGAATATTTAACATATGAGGCGCAATTAATTGAAAACAAATATGTAAGTTTTGATACACGAAAAAGTTTTGCAGAGAATAAATAAACAAATAGCTGAAATTTAGGAAATATAAACAAAAATAAGCCGTGTACTCGAGTACAAATATTTTACTCGAGTACTCGACTTCCTTCGAGTTCTGGAGTATTCTTTGCCATCACTAGTATTTACTCAGTTACATTTTGTCCCTACTTCTAGACAATTGATGTATAAGAAAAACGCTAAAAATTAAATATATTGAGTCCTTAAAAGGTCAAAATAGGAAAATAAGAAAACAAAAGCTCCAACGAAATTATACTCCACCGGAGTTCCCATGGGACTCTTAGTTGTTTATGTTACAGGGCCATACATATGCCAAATTCTTTGCATTGATAAAACCAAAACAAGGTGGCCCCAGTCAGATGGCATGTTGGAGAGAAATATCAAAAATTATTTAAAACATGCTATCTGCTTTTTTTGATGTATACCTACCCTTATTAATGATGGCTTACAAGTCTTCCATTCACGAAGCAACAAAGGTCAGTCCTTGTTCAATGATGCTTGGACGAGAGATTATACTCTCCATAGATCTTGTCTTTGGGTGTTCCTGAAGAGGAAATGTTTAAGTACAAAGTAGGGGATATGAGCTAGCCCAGAGCATTGAAAAAAAATATGAATTTGCTAGAACAAATCTTCAAATATCTGGTTAAACAATGAAAAAGTATTATGACCACAACTGAGTACAAAATGTATAGTGTAGGTATCATAACCCAAAACATTTGAAAAATGGTTTTTAGTTGTAAACTTCAAATAGAATGGCAAGGACCATTCGCAATCACACACAGGCTTAATGATGTTATCTGTCGCATTTAAGAGATCAAAACCGAAAATTGTTCATCATGATTAATTGAAACTATATAGAGGAGACAATGCTCCGACGTGGTTCAAAAATGCTTATTATTATGGATAAATTTAACATATTCGTAGTAACATGAATTGTATGTTGATTGGTTGATTTATGCTTTACGCCAACTTCAGCAATATTTCAGCTATATTGTGGCGAGAACTGTTAAGTATATTGCACAATGTTAAATAAATAAAATATCAATTTAAATCATTATAGCTTTATACAAGTAAAACAAGAGTGTAAAACATAAAAAAAACTTACTGAAGAAAAAAACTGAAGACCGTACGGTGATCCCTTGATGCTTCGTTTTGGGTCGTTTTAACCTGGATATGGGATGTTGTCTCTTGACATTTACTCCATTTCCTTTCTTTTTCATATTAATAGGAGAAATGTCACTTTTAACTGTTACAATATTAGAACTTTAAGATACATCTATTTAAATCTTACAAAATAAATTGATTGCTTTTAAAAATTGAATGATTTTGTCGCCAGCGACATTTGTAAATAGGTCTTTAAGACAGTCAGCAGAATAAAAATCACGCCTGATATCGGCAACATCTACACATTCAATTAAAACGTGTTTGATTGTATAAGGACAATTGCATGGAATACATTCAGGTCTGTTATCACTGTTGAGAATAAAACTATGTGTTGTTTTAGTATGTCCAATACGACATCGGGCCAACACTACCTGTTCCTAACGGTTTTTACCACAGGAACCGACTTGTTTACCGACGTCTGACTGTATTCCATGCAGTTTTTTATTTATTTGCAGATGCCACCTGGCCTGCCAGAACTTTAAAACGTATTTCACGATTAAAGGCTTCATGTCAGTGTACGGCACTGGACAATTCGCCATCTCGTCATCTAGTGCATCCTTGGCTTCCTGGTCAGCAACTGTGTTTCCATAGATCCCAACATAACTAGGGATCCAAACATAATTGACTTCTTTGCCAAATGCTACAAGTGACTTGTAGAATTCAGCTATTTTCAAAATAATTGTGTGTTTTATTTTCGACTTTCAATTGCCAACAGGCATGAAAGTGAATCGGAACAGATCATAAACTTATTTGTTTGCGATAAACCTACAAATTTAAGTGCTGAGTAAATAGCGTTAGATTCAGTAGTAAATATGGAACTAGAGGATGGTAGTCGGAGAGTTTGAATTGTATGTCACCATGTGATTATTGAGTCACTTATTGTATAAAATGCTCTCGTAAGATGCATAATCATCGCAGATTGTCCTATTGATTGATTGATATATGCCAAACACAAATTTTGGCAGATCATGTTCAATTGTTGTTATAATTTCAGTTGAAAAAAAAAAAAAAAAAAAAAAAAAAAAAAAAAAAAAAAAAAAAAAACAAAGCTATACGGCTATAAAAATCTTTAATTGATTGTTTCGATATTCGTTTTGCATATTTATATTTACAGCTTACCCAGTTTACATGGATCCATGTCAGTGAAGACAAATGTAGTGCACAGTCACATCATGGAGTAGCACAGTGGTTTAGGGTATAAGTGCGAGGGCTGAGAAAGACATTTGGAAGGCAAAACCAGAAATATAAGGTTGTGAGTTCTCCAGTGGAGACCACTGCGTTCTGGTGAAGAGGCTAACTGGGGAATCCGGAGATGTCGCCCAAAACCAGTATGAGGAATTCTCAAAGAAGGCAGATAATAAAACTGGAACCAAGCTAGTCAGTCGCTACGAAACAACTCTATCTCAGAATGTTGCTGCCAAGAGGAGCATGAGTGCTCCTAGCCTCAGTAGAGAGGCTTGTAAAAGGACAAGATGTGAGACTATGTCACCAGTGGCCAGGGTTACTTCTCCACCAGCTCCAAAGTACATTCGGGTCAGATCTATGTCAACTGCGACGTCCAACTCCGGATACAGAAGTCAGGCTAGCAAAGCCTGTGGCTCATCTGTTCAAGTGATCGCAAGGACCACTGAGCTGACAGAGGGAATCCCGAAGGCAGTTGGAGCATGCAAGCCCTCAGACACCACCCAGAGACTACTGGAATCCGGGAGTCAGTTGGCGATTTCATCGAGGATGACCAGTTGGACAAAATGAGCCTAGCTGTAGGTCCACTGGAGTCTCTTGAGGTCACAGCATGCATGCCTCCCCCTCGAGAACCCTTTGTGGCTGCTGAGTCCACCACTAGAACATGATGAGCCAGCCTGTATTCCAAAAGAACAAAGTCCGTCCAGTGGATTTATTGGACCCAAGACATTCCCTCAGTCAGTAGAAGAGTGGTGGTAGAGGCCCTCAACCACGGAGATATATCCGAGGTGAAGTTGGCCGAAGGCAGGAAGAGTGATCCTGGACGTTGGGCGCACCAGGTTTGCGACAAGTAAGGCTACCGTAAGAGCAGACTTAGGCTCCTTACTTTGTGCAATGGTGCGTTAGGGGTCACCAATGAGACCAGTGTGGATTGAGGATGAAACACTCGTTTATTTCTTAGACGAGATCAAGCCCATTTTAGGCACGTGCTAAATTACTTGAGATTTGGAAGTGGATGGTCAGTAAACTCTCTGCCACGCGAAGTAAGGTACCTTGATAAGCTGAAGGCGGAGGATCAACACTTTCATCTGGTCGGATTGAACAATTCTATAGAGCGTAGGATCCGTATTTTATGCGAAGAAATTTCGCAATTGTAAATTTTTGTCAAGTTGTGACAAATTTAGGCCTGTCAGAGGCCCTATATTTACCGTAACTTCTTATAGGAAAAATGAAAGGATATGGAGTGAATGTACATGTGACAAAAACACACGATACATAGACCTGTTTGAGGTATACAATACGTATCTACATGATATACTTATATCGATACATAATCTGGATAAGGATTTCAGAACAACTCAATTTGTGTGATTGAAACAACCCTATTTTTATGCTAAGAACCAAACCAGGATTTTGGAGGAATTCACCCACTTATGGACATTCAATGAGACCTTGAAATATTTCGTTGGACATTTTGATTATTGTAAATTTATTAAAGTAATATTATAATGAATTTAATGAATGTTTTTTTCGGTATTAGAAGTAAGTAACTACACTTAAGTATGTACCTTACCTGAGAAAAACTACTTTCTTATTCAAAGGTAACTGTTTTTTTTCTTAATTCTGTAATTGCTTTGTATCATGAGAAACACAATTTAAAAGTAATTAAATGTATAATATCAATGAAAGATCAATTACTTTATAGTAAACTAAGATTTGTTCTTTCAAAATTTATATGCAGATCTGTGGCATCCTTGGCCCTTTACTGTGATTCCTGTGTTAATATTTAAGTATATGATCTTACAAGTATTTGAAAATCATTTTTTTTTCAATATTTAAATTTTTTGATAAAGAAATATTTTCGTTTTCCCAAAGACAATTAAATTAAAATTAACAGTATTAAACCTACATGAAGGATGTATATATTGTATATATTGATGTGTATATATTCGCTACCATTTATTTTTGTTGTTATATTCTATTTCTATATGTAGAACGCTTATAGTCCCATTTCAAATAAACTAGTATCGGCCCAAATTTTGGGTGTGTGCAACTTTTCTTAAATTTTTAATTTATTAAAAACCTGTTTTTCTAATAATAAAATCAAAATAAAGAATTAATTATAAACAATTGTAATTTATGGGAAGAGTTCATGTTCACTTATTTTTGCTTTAAGTTTTTTTGGTAATGGTAAATAATTCACTTACGTGCACACCAACTGGAGACCAATTCCAACGTAGGGTGGGGGCAGTGTCATGTTGACAACCCTATGCCGCAGTTATTCTGGCACACACATTTTTTTTCCTATTGCACATTTTTTCGATTTTTTAAATATGTTAATATTGGTGCCATCTTTTTCAAAATATATCGTAGAAATATATTATGGTGTTTAAATATCTATTATTGTTATTCTTTTTGTTAAACTTGGGTATTTTTATTCTAAATCGGCATGGATATCTAGCATCTCGGAACTTATGCTCATTGTTTACATTTTCGGTCATTGGAATGTGACCCGACATGACCTTCGTATGTAAAGTTGTTTACTTTCTTGTAACGACATTGTTTTTCATAATTACGCTTTGCTATCATATTTCAGAAACATGGACACTATTGTTATTACTAACTTATTGAAAAATATTGTATTGTAGGACAAATATCGTGATAAAGTTTAGTTTTATGAACTTACGGTCAAATACTGGGTCATAACGATAGTTGATTCCGACAGGCATGTTTTGTGACTTTTTTCCCGTTTTATTGCATATCAAACTTTCATAACTAAATTTACTGTTCATTTTTGCAACTTTGGTATTTTTGTATTTTTTTTCACTGGGTTATTGCCACTTTCCGATGGTATTCCATGATCGATCCATGACAAAGTTTTATTAAAATAATTATTCCATTTGTTGTAATTCATGTCTGTTTGCCTTTTAGTACACAGTGCTTCCGTTCCCCTTTCGATGGCCATTTGGCCCGCCGATCGATGGTGGAATTTTCTGATTGCCTAAAATTCAGCTTATTTAAATTGCGCGCTTAATTCTGATATATGACGTCACTCGCTCCTAGCTCACAACAGTAGCACACGCTATTTGTTAATTTCTCATCGCTAGTTCAAATACATTTAAACAACATGACGGAACAATTATTTAAATCTTACGTGGCAATGGTAATTTAATTTTAGTGAGAGAACTTTTTTGGCTAGCTGAGCCTTCTTGTTCCTCTTTTTATTTTCATGAAAAGACAACGTCAAACTGACGGAATTTGACGGCAATCATTTTTCGGTGCAGTAAAACTCTACGCGGCCTTTATAATGGATATTACAAATTCTGAAAACATTTATGATTGTCTTTAATAAATTGAATTTTGAATTTATATCAATCCTTTGGCTGATTGATTATTTTTGGTACCTGCTTTATTCTGGTGCACCCAGAAGTTACATTGCTACAGCAAGAAATTGCTTGAAGCACCATGAAATTTTATGGTGTATGTGCATCTACTACAAAGAAATTGCGCTTTAACATTAAGTCAAGACTCCTGTGAATTCCGGAACTAAATTTATCAGTTTTAAATTATATACAAAATTATTTTTTTACCTTTTCTCTGTAAAGCAGTAGTAGGAATGCGTTCCTTGTTGCACAAAAATTTGGTGGTTGCACCGAATGATTGATTAGTTAGAGTTTAACGTCCAATGAGCAATATTTCAGTTACATCAGGACGAGAACAAGTTAATCAATTCGAAAAATTGTAAGTAAAGAAGAAAGAAACAAAGGCGGAAGGGACAGCGACTTTTGAATTTAACCTTCCATACGACACCCAGTGCGTCTGCTCTCTTTAGAGATATATAGAAGGAGTCTTATACTTCATGGAGCCCCTGAAAATCGATTCATATGCCGGGTGGTTGCACCGAAGGAGAACCAATATTTGCACCGAGATGTTTGTCTCTGCACCTAGAATTTTTGTGCAAGTTAAGGTAGTAGACCTGGAATAAGAGGAGATAACTCCCTTTTATATGAAAATTACTTCTTAGAAGTGATATGAATAAAATACCGTGGTGTGGTATCAAAAGCACAAATTTTAAAAGCCCGTAAAGGAAATTTATAACACTGGAAAGATGGTCATTAATATTCCCTGACAGTGCCCTATATCCCCTTCTTCGTACGATTTTGGGGATATGAAATACACTAAAAACTCTAGAACAACACATAGTTTTATCCCCAACAGTGATGACAAATTGAATGTGTAGGTATCAGGCGTGATTTTTATTCTTCTAATTGTCTTAAAGACGTATTTACAAATGTCGCTGGCGACAAAATTGATTTATCTTAGAGTTAAACTGACATTTCTCCTATTGTGTTCGTTGTATATTTCACACTCTTTGTTTTACTTGTATAAAGCTATAATCGTTTTATATTGATATTGTTTAAAATTTAACATAATTGTTCAAAATGCTTAACAGTTCTTGCCACGATATAGCAAAAATATTGCTGAAGTTGGCATAAAGCATCCATTAATATAAAATACAAAAATACCCATATTGCCAAAAAACAGTTAATTTCGTTATGCTGTACACGAGTTTCAAGGAGTAACCTCTCATCAGCAGCATTAAAATCACAAAATCGAAATCTATAATCCAAAAGTAGTGAAAAAGGGTTGTGCAGACTGGCAATATGAACCCGTATCATCTGTGAATTTTACCGAAAGGCTATTATATTGTATGCCTCCTTAACTAATTCTCATACGATCATAAAAACGTTGTTTAATTAATATCAATCCTTGTGGAAAAATTTGAAATGTCCGTCCGAACTCTGATTATAGTCTCTTTTTTTTTACTTAGAACGTGGATGATCATTTCTTGTAACTGCCTACGGCCTTCCAATGGCAATTGCTGCTGAGTTCCTACCCGAAACTACCGCAATGGAAAGGGAAGTTTGGCGGCCATGAAACCGGTTTAAACCACCATTTCTTTTGAAATGACCGTACCAAGTAAGGACAATTGCAGTAAACAATTTTCCAATAATTTCTTACTGAATTGTCTTTTTTTCATGGACTTAAGCTTTTGACAACACTATTCGGTAATTTTGTTATTACCCCTATCGATAAAGAGAAAGACCAAATAATATATTTGGGGAACAGAAAACTTGTTTTACCTAACAACTTGCTGTCGACTGTTGCCTGCAATTGAAATTTTCGGCCATTGTTTGACTTTCCTGTAATCTTGTTATTTATACATGTTATATTCAAATGTCCTTAGTAATATAGGCATTCAACAACAAAATACCGAAGTTACTGTTAACTTATTTTCTACATATGCGCATTTCAGAAACTTATGTCTCATCAGTGGGGGTCTCGATGGGGGGTCCCTTTCCCGAAATCCCGGTAATTTTTCTGTACTTTTCCGTTTCCCAAGCGGGAAAATATTTTACAAAGACTCTTAAAGAAGCCATCTTTTTCCGTTTCACGGGCTCAATTTTCATCAGTTCCCGCTTCACATCCTTTCCCGTTTTCACGTGCACTTTTTAGCCACGATCCCGTTTCCCGCTTATACCCTATCGAGACCCACATCAGTGCAAATCAAATTAAAACATTTGGAAGTCCATACACCGAAAAATGTGAAAAAGCCGATAGCGAACGAATACCCAATAGGATCTAAATAGAAAAGCAAAAATTCAGCTGAGGGCAGAGCTATGCATGAGGGAGATATTCCTTAGTTTTGAACAAAATTTTGTAAAATTCAGATATTGCAAGTTTTAATAAAATCGATTTTTGGATCAGTGCTGAAGTACTTGCTGGGTTGGTGAATACCCTCGGGGACTAAAAGTACACCAGCAGAGGAATCGGCCCAGTGGTAATCAATAACAAAATATCGAAGTTACTGCTAATTTTTTTTCTGCATATGCACATTTCGACAACTTATGTCTCATCAGTGCAGATCAAACTAAAACATTTGGAAGTCCATTACTCGAAAAATGTGTTATGGCTGATAGAAAACGAATAACCAAAAGCATCCGAATAAACACAAAATAGAAATTTCTGCTACGGACAGATTTCCAGATATATAATTTTTACGAAATTTTGTTTAAAACTAAGGAGGGAGATACTCCTTAGTTTTAATAAATATTTTGCAAAAAATAGATATTGCAAATTTTACTAAAATAGGTTTTTTTGGGTCAGCAAAGAAGTACTGACTACTGGGTGAATACCCTCTGGGACTAACAGTCCACAAACAGAGGCATCGACCCAGTGGTAACCAATAACAAAATATTTATAAGATTCTATTATATCTCCAATTCAAGCAGTGAATGGAAGATGTAACAATGTTCTGCAGGAAAATGTCATGTGGAATTTACGTTTTGATGAAGTTGCAAATTAATCTTATTTTTTAGGAGAGTGTAGAAGTGATTTGTGCTCTTGCTGAAATCATAGCACAACTTGTAGTTATTATTTTCAAGTGCCAAAATGTGACAGGATGCCCATTGAACCATACGAGAAAACTTTTTCTCTGGATACAAAAGATTTATAGACCTGACTTCCAATACCCTTTTAATAAACGGATAAGTGTCATAACTAATATTAATATTTGCAATATCTTGTCTTTTTTGGAGGCTAGTAGATGAGGCATCTGCATGATGACAAACAAAAGCGAACTTAAACATTGTGTACACATGTTTATTTACAATAAACATATTATTAGAGATATAATATATATTACTAGAATTTGAAAAAGTACTTTTGAACAATCCATATTTTTAAAGTTATGTTGGTGAAATGTACAATCACACAAGACAAAATAACATTACATAAATCACGTATATAAACATAGCCCAGCAGGAAAGTTTATAATGTCTTATTTTCCAACCTTGAGTAACGAAATTACAAAATTCATATGCTGAAGCCACCGACAATGAACAACTAACAGTACTAGTGGATTCTCGGTAGTATAAAAATTCATATTTAATTCTGATCATTGGCAGGGGGATGATGGGTTATCGATGTTGATTACTGATCAAGGCAGCAGGACACTTGCACCAATGATTATATTATGACATTTACTGTCTTGGTCCAATCTCAGATACCCTATTCAATCAACCCATTGCAACTGATTGGAATTATGATCGAAGTCGATAATGCCAACATGGTTAGAACGTACAATGTAGGACGCCTTTTTCCTCGGCTGATCTCTCTCTAGGGAGCTGTCTCTGTAAGCTCCCTTGCTCGACTTAACATGATGAGCTGCTGAAATTTTCTTGGACATATAAAACATGGAGTTGCGTGTATTCGGTGATGGTGGCCTGTCTATAAAGTGCTTTTTGGTGGCCAGAAAATAAATGTGAAGCAGATAAGGCTTTATCATTAACTGGTGAAAGAAATTCACTACTATCAAACATGGTGATGAGTCACTGCACTTATAAAAAGTAATAATGCAGAAATTAAAACTTTAACACAAACCAATATAATAATTTTGACCTTTAAACTTAAAGAAGTCAGAGGAATTCAATATCTACCTTTGTACGTTATGTCAATAATGACAGAACTATATGTAGGAGGGTTATGCAAATAGGCGATCGGTTTTCATTGGATATTAGTCAAAGTCTTATGTTTTTTTTACTCATAAACTGATTATTGTTTGTCTTCTTATATATAGTGTACAGCAAAAACAACACTGATGAACTTATGAAACATGTCATTTGATTATTTTAATGAACTTGTCAATGTTACTTATGAAACATGTCATTTGATTATTTTAATGAACTTGTCAATGTAGATTAAACTTTAATCTGCAACAGAATACTGATAAAGTGAATAAAATCGTTGTTCCTTTGCTTGATTCTACCATGTTTTTGTAAAGACTTCGTCCCATGTGCCTTTACTCCATATCCTGTCATTGATTTTTAGTCTTAAATGGAAAGGATGCATAATTGTTAACTTGCCATGGGTCTTCGAACAATTACTAATATTGACTTTCTGTTTACCAGATATAACCGAACAGCCTTACCTAAAATTCCTTACAGAAGTGTAAAAATTGCCTTTACATAATAATTTTAATAAAAATATACATTCCAATTGAAAATTTATCATTTAGCTTTTCACTGTTGACTCCCTATAAAGGGTGAGAACCCTGTGATGATGACTTTCCTGAACAAATAAAAAACTTTTCCACCGGACTTCAAATTGGTATAAAATTTTATTCCAGCAGATATCGATGTTAGATTTTTAAACGAATAAAACTAAAGATTGTAACATTTCATCGGTCTTACTTGACAAGCAGAATGTTCAGAAAAAATCCAAAACGAAAGTCGAAATTGAGATGATTGTGGCATGTGATTGTAATTGTCGGCCATTGTAAGTGTTTCCTGTTATCTTCACCATATCATTTTTTTCTTACATATTGCAGCATGAAACCTCCATATTTATTGCAGTATCTCATTGTTTTCTGTGTTCTCGTTTAGCCGTGTCTTTGGACTTCGATTTTTGTAAATTTCACTCCTTTGTTCCTTCGGTATTCTACTGCCGTTGTTTAAAATAAGGTCTCGTTAACGTCATGATAATGGCTCTAATTGAACGTTTTATTGGATACTGAACTTTCCAGACTCTACTGCTCTTCACTGTCAGTCATATTTTGTCAGGTATAACTGAATTTACCAAACAGGCCCTTAATTTCAACCTACTATTTGACTCCCAGTAAAACAGGACTGATCAGTGAAAGGGTTAATAAACAAGCTTAAAGGACGCATACCTCAATCCTCTTTCTGCACTGATCTCTTGATGACTATCGTTTTGAACAGCTTCTGTGAGAGTCTGGTTATATCTCTCGTCTGGAACCATCCAGAAGTTCCGTACAGCTTAATATATTGCAGCAAATGTTGTAACAACGGCAGTAGAATTCCCAGGGCACACAGGAAGTGATGATCTTAAATGATCTCAAAAGTCCAGAGATATCGCAAAAAAAATAGAGAAAAAAATGGACGTGAGACAGCCAAATACACGAAAATCAAAGGACGACATGAAGAATCAAGGCTCTCAAAATGTGAAAACTGGGAGTGACATCAGGTGCTACGAAAGAGTAAGCATGTCCTGTCCCGCTAACAACACCCGTCCCGACACACTATCAGTGAGGCATATATTGTTTTGAAAGATATTTTTGGCAGCGGATCGGTTAATGTCATTTTCTAACCACTAGACAAAGCAAATTAAAATCCATGGTACATGTTATTTCTCTTACCCTCAAACAGTGCCATGGTAAAATTTTGAAAAGCTTTTATAAATCTCCATTTAATCTAGTGCTGCTGATGAGGAAATAATTTCCCAAATGACCATACAGCTCATGTGGTCTCATGTTCATTTACTACATATCCTTTCGTAAAATATTCACTAGGACAAATCTGAAGAAAAAACATCATTCATGAAGACAAACTAAAATTTCAAAGTATGATATCTAAAAGATTTTTTAATGTTTGAAATCTAAACTATATGACAAGCTTGATGAGTTTAACTTATCAATTATGAACTTTCCCTTTCTCACTGGACGGTAAACTCTAACTAATCAATCAATCAATTTATAGTCGTAAAATACATGCAGGTGATTTGTCAATTAAATCTCCATGATTTTTTGACGACCATAATACAGGACTGACCTTAGTTAGATAGCTGTGTCACTGAGTGGAAATGTTAATAGCACAAAATGAATAAACTGTTGATAATTGTTTAAAAAGTACTTTATCTTGTTGTGCATTTTCATATTTCGGAATCCAGTGTTGATTCCTTATGCGCATTATCTTAATGTCTTGGCCATAACCGTCACTGACAGCATGTTAAACCTTATGTCTTCTTGGACCGAGTGCTTAATTACCCTTCTTGCCGTGGTTGTTTCGGCCTCTCAATTCATCAATCTCAAAAAATTTCTTTTGCTAGGTTCTATACAAAGTTATTGGGGCTGCAGAACTTCACATTCTACATGTGGTTGTCTTTTTTTCTAAATT
This sequence comes from Modiolus philippinarum, assembly GCA_002080025.1. Lineage (NCBI taxonomy): Eukaryota > Metazoa > Mollusca > Bivalvia > Mytilida > Modiolidae > Modiolus > Modiolus philippinarum. Next base: position 70,867 of record MJUU01064619.1, on the reverse strand, counting down.
CATTTTCTAAAATGTTTGGTACATTCTGAAGGTCACAGTGCGAGCTCCCCTCAATTATTTGGCCTGTCGTGCTAGTATCATGTGTTCTCTTGGTTAATACAGAAGTTACTGGTTGCTTAGGTAGTGGAATTAAATTCTCCAATGTGGTAGCAGTGGGCCTTGCAGTAGTTGCATTCACAGGGCAGTAAAAACTAGTGATTACTGGTTGAGGTTCAGAGGCTTGGGTACTAATTGTCTGACGAATGAGGCCGTCAGTTTGTTTTGGCGTTTGGATTGTTTTTTATGAGTTGCCTGGTTAGTGGATGCCTTGTTGATGGTTGGTTGTTCAGGTACTTCAAAAGTAGTGTCGAGTAGATTGAACAAAAAGCTGTCCATGGAAGGGAGTGCTGCTGTTGTCTAGTTTTGAATTAGAGACAATATATGGTCCAGTTTCTAGAGTAAGAATTTGTAGTTGTCTAATGTGTTGTCTGCGATGTTGAATGGCTTGGCTAATGTGTTTTTGTCTTCAATTGTTGGTACTTTGTTGTCAGTTGTCGACACTGTGTTGTTTCATGTGGGTACCGTGTAGCTTGTTGTAGGTACTGTGCTTTCAGTTCTTTTCACTGTGTGTTTTGTCATTTGTTGGTACTGTGCTGTAATTTTTGGGTACAATCGTGTGAAATTAAACCACTCCTTATTAATTCGACGGACCATAAAACAGTTTTTCTAGAAAATTCAAGCCGGAATTTCGGAAAAAGAACAACTTTAATTTTCTGATAGATCAGTGTGTCAAAAATGTAAAAAAGAAACATGACATAAAATTGATTGCCTGGGATAGTATAAAAACGAAAAAAAAGAATTAAATTTTTCGTTTTGCAGTTGATTTGTAAACAGTGAAGCGTTAGTTGGTCCATTACAACGTAAAGACTAATTAAGAAACGTAGTACCAAAAAAGTTAAAAAAGGTTAAAAAGAAGGGCCTAACAGTAGAGCAGTTATAATCAGTTCTCACTCAATCGCAGCTTGTACTATATTACGATATCGTTTAATTTCGACCCTATCTTAAAAATTAAGTACTGAAATACTATTAGGACCATAATACCCGATTATATTTGAAAAAAAATACACACTAATTGAATGTTGTATTTCCCATTAGACTCCTCAATCATTCTTCTACTGAAACTCTACTTCGTGTAACGCTTTTAGCGGTAAAGTGCTAATTTTATGTATTCCCTCTGATAATTTCCACAAAGTGGCGTCAAAAATAAAGTTTCAAATATGAAAGCCAGTTTGTATGTTTTAACCTCAAATGATTACTATACAATACTATTATTTACAAAAGTAATGAGAAACAGCTGTCAATTATCTCCCAGTACCGTTTCAGTTATATATGGTAAAACAGGAGATAATTTTAATTTCAATATCAAATGAGGCGTTTGATGTGCTTATTAAAATTATGTCCACTTTGACCATATACAACTCACTTAGTGGAATGAGATAATCGACCGATGTTTTTTTATTGGAAAACTCCTTCCGGTCACCACATCCTAATCAAGAGTCACAAATTAATTAGAAACCAGACAGCAAACTCATATTTATAATGAGAAGAGTTTTGAAAATTTGTATGGTCACAAACCAATGCAAAGGAGTGTGAAATGAAAACCTATAAGTCTGAATCAAATGAACAGTAAAGGTAGTTCATGATTGTGAAAAAATAATAAATGTACCACTTAATCTATAATACTAGTAATGTGCAAATTGTAAGTGCTATTAGTTACGTGTACTATCATAAAACCCTTTATGAACATTTGTCTTTAAAATATGTCTACTGACTTCAGGAAAGATAGCTGAAAGAGGAAATTGTACCATAAAAATAGATCCTATAGAGCCAAGGCACAGGTGAGCAATGCACTCTTTCCGATGTTAGTAGTGGACAATATATTGTAAACATGAAAATAGATATCAATGCATAATTGCAAGAATTTCTAGATACACTGTACAGCTTGCCCAAACCTTTTCCTTATTTTGGTGTACAAAATATTGCAAACATGAAAATGAATATCAATACATTTCAAGAAATTCTAGATACACTGTACAGCTTGTCTAAACCTTTTCCTTATTTCGGAGAAAGTGAAAATGAGACGGATGTGGATATTCTCTCACTGTTTTAAGGGTCGGTAAAAGATTATAAAAAGATTGATAAAAGATTCAAACATCATCAAAGTAAATTCTAGTTCATTCGAAACCATACAAATTTATACTTCGCCTGATAACTGGTAAGAAATCTACAGGTTTTGTGTAATTCGAGGAAAATAAGTCTAGAATGTAAAAATTGATAACGTCAAAATCGAATTTTGACGTAATATGTTCAACACATAGTAAAAGTTTACTTCAAATAAACTACTTGCCATCCAGAAATCATAAAATTTGTGAATTTTGTGTTATTCAAAGGCAACATCTGTAGAACGTGAAAATCCGGCAACTGTTAGATTTGAACTTGACATGTATCATTGTCCGATAGTATTAAAACTTTTATTCAAAGCAACTTCAAGTATTCATCCAGAAACCTTTAAATTTTTATTCTTTGTTTATATTTGTAATTCAAGGGAATAACTTTAAAAAGCAGAGATCGATCAAATTGGATATCGAATTTGACCTGTACGTTTAATAATATTTCCTCAAAATAGTAACACTTTACCCTAAAGCTAACTCAAGTTAGCATCCGGAAACGAATGTGTTACGGGCAGACGGACAAGGTGAACTCTATAAACCCCCAACCTTTATGAGGCAGGAATATAAAAACAATAGAACGTTGCAAAATATAATTTCTGTTTCCCTTTTTTTAAGTTTTAGAAAATGATATTAAGTAAAGCATCCGTTTTTTCATATTTATATACCTTAATGTTCTTGACAAACAATTTAAAAAATTAGATTAAGCGTTAAAGACGCAACGAGATTTGTAGTAATTCAGTCATGTCATTAACCTTTTACCAATATATATATATAGGCAAAATAAACTAGTTTTTAATGAAACACAGCTGCCGACCTATTTCGTCACAAAAATCTTACTGTGTTACAATGACATGTAGTCCTTAAATCAATGTTTCAGTTACGCTTCTTGTTTTTACAAAGAGAAAATATTTCGTTTGGTTTTATGCATTTTAAACACTTTTTGAAATTATGGATTTCCTTTGTTTGGGTTCTGGTGCTGCTTGTGAGGAATTGGTTTCCGAGGTGGCCGTACAGCTCAATAAAATTATACAGTTGGAGTTGGCGTGTGTGTGATGGTCTCATGTTCATTTACTCCATATCCTTTCGTGAAATTACAATCTGTAATAAATTATATATATTTTACTCTCTCAAATAATGCCAGCTTTAAAAATGAAACGTGAATTTATATTTGTTTCGGTTATATTGCTGTTTCTGTTTTTATACATGCGCAGAAATTCCAATTCAAAGTCAATAACTAGTTTTTTTTTTAGCAAAGCAAAAATCGGTGAAATCTGTAGATTGTGCGAAATTATTCAACAATGATTATAGTGAAGAGATAAGAGAGACAATTTCACATGGAGACGACAACCTTCCAGTTATTTCTCCAATTGAATATATCGAGTTGACCAGAAATTGCACAAAGTTTCTTCAAAATTATCACTATATTTTGAATAGCCTTTCCGATGAAGAACTAAATTTTCCAATAGCTTACAGTATAATGGTATACAAGGATGTGTGCCAATTTGAACGATTGTTGAGAAGTATATACAGACCCCAGAATTTTTATTGCATTCATGTTGACACAAAGACGTTTAATGTCGAGAAAGACGCTTTCAAGGCAATAACGTCATGTTTTAACAACGTGTTTGTGTCATCCAAGTCATATAACGTGATATGGGGAACTGTTACTGTTGTAAAAGGAGATCTTGCGTGTTTGAGAGATCCTTTACGTAGGAAGTGGAAATATTACATCAATCTGACAGGACAAGAATGTCCATTGAAAACAAATTTTGAAATCGTGAAGATCTTAAGAGCATACAATGGTTCAAATAACGTAAAAATTACCAGTTTGTAAGTGCATATTCATGCAAGAAACATACATACAAACAAATTTTGAATGTTTCGTCATGTTACATGATTCACGATGAATATGCAAATGAAAAACCAGCACATTGAAAGACAAGTTATTAATTACTGTGAAAATTCATGCACTTGAACAATTGATAAATAGTGCAAATATGGTTTTGCACTTCCATAAACATTGCAATCGCACAACAAAATTATAGTTTTCATTACGAGAAAGAATTGTATACCGCTGGATATCATCTAGAGTAATGTAATTTCAATATATGAAAAACGAGCCTTTGGCGAGTTTATAATATTTGAAATTACATAACGAGAGCTGATATCCAGCGATATACAAATCTTTCGAGTTATTAAAACTATTTCTTTTATGATTTTCATAAATAAATGCAATGCACGTTTGGTGCCGAACTGCTGTTCTGTTTTTGTGAATGAAAGGATATGGAGTAGAGTAAATGCAAATGAAACAAAGTCTCTACAAATACATGGCAAAAACAAGCAATGGAACAACGCTTTTATTGTTGTTCTTCATCTTGAAGTCACCATGAGGCCTTCAACAATGAGTAAGTTCAAGTCTGCTTGCTTGGGACGTCGCTGTTTTTTTTTCTTTTTTAAGAATAACCACTACGTTACCAGGCAACGTTAATCACAGCAAACGAGGTCACATAGTGGTCCAACAGAAACGTCGAAAAAGTGATACACATCATTTGTGATACGCTATATGATGTCGCTCAACCAATTAAATTCACGTGAAACTTATTCAACTAGTTCATATTTAGCTCCAGCTCCAAACAGAAAAAAGAAGGGAAACGGGAAATGTGTCAAAGAGACAACGACCCAAAGGGGAGTAACAACAACTCAAAGCCACCATAAGATCTTCAATAAACGGTGAGAAAACCCCACACCCAACGGCAGGTCGGAGTCGGCCCCTGAACAAAGAGCAATGAAGTCCAGCGAAATAAACATCATCCTAGACTCCTATAGACATAAAGTAAACTAACTAGAAAAAGGACAAGACACACAAAGGCTTAATTAAATTCCTGACTTAGGACAGGCGCAAACCTGCTGCGGCGGGGTTAAACTAGTTTTATTGGATCAAAACCTTCCCCCTACAGCCAATGTGATAAATCAAAAAAGATCCACTAAGATCCCTTCCTGTGAGGAGTTTAGAATAATGATTTCATGTATATACCGGAACACATAACCCGTGTCCATGCAATACAGATTTTAGAAATTTAGAATGTGTTTAGTTAAATTGCAAAGACCCTATCCAAAAATCAATGTTAATACCAAAGAAGGCCATACATAATGACTTGACGAAAATACCGTAATTATAACCCTATGAATTAGACGATTTAAAGGTTTCATAAGTTTGTTAGGCGAGTTTAAGTATTTTTTACTCTTATGTAAAACATTACCGTAAAATAAGGGATGTGAAATACCAGCCTTGATTAGATGTTTACAGGTTGCATTGTATTTATGAACTAAGTCTTTATATCGATGATAAAATTTAGTAAAGGTTTTAACTATTTTGTGATAAAGAAAACCCCCATGTAATAGTTTTCAGTTATGAAAAGATTCCGTTCATTAAAATCGCAAACGTTATTACATACTCGAGCAAATCGAATAAGTTGAGATATGTAAACACCATATGATGGCGCTAATGGAACATCGCCATCCAGAAATGGATAATTAACTATGGGAAAAGAAAAATCACCCCTTTTATCATAAATTTTAGTATCTAATTCACCATGCGTTATATCAAAATTGATGTCTAAGAACGGACAATGCTGATTATCAGAATTGGCTTTATTCAAAGTAAGATCTTTAGGATAGATGTCCTTATACTACGTATTGAAGTCGTCATTATTTAAAGTTAAAATATCATCCAAATATCGGAGTGTTGTTAAACTTTTCAATTAAATGCTGTTTAGATGGGTCTTTGCTGATGTTGGTCATAAACTGAGATTCGTAGCAGTACAAAAGAGGTCCGCTATAAGTGGTGCACAATTGGTACCCATAGGAATTCCTATGACCTGGCGATAAATACAGTTACCGAAACGAATGAATATATTGTCAAGTAAAAATTCAAGTAAAGAAATCATATCAAAACAAGTCCATTTAGTTGAATTCTTTTGTTTTGTATTACTAAAATGTGTTTTAAAGGAATTAAAACATATATATTCACAATCGGATTTTTTGAATGCCCATTGAATAAGACGTATGAATTTTTCCTTTATAAGATTATGTGGTAAGGTAGGATAGAGGGTAGAGAAATCAAAACTTTCAAGGGATTCAAAAAGGGCATTATAAGCATTCAATTTATCGAGAACTTCCAATGAATTTTTTACACTCCAAAAATGATTGACACCACTGCTTTCAAATACTTTGTTGCAGAAATTTATGACCAGGTTTTTAATAGCAGTCAAAGTATTAGTGAGTATAATAAAAACTTTAGTTGTAGAACAGTGACTAGATGACAAAATGAATCTAGATTTATATGGCGTTTTGTGGAGTTTAGGAACTCAGTACATAGTTGGAACTGTTTTACTATCAGGTTTAGCCTGTAAAGATGTGGCTGTTAGAAAATTTATGTTTGTAATTTCACTTTCCGTTAATTGGGTTAATTGAAAAGTATGTGAACTGGTAATTTCTTTTTTGGAGTACTTCTATATAATGTCTACGACAGACTATGATGATGTTATTAGCAGCCTTATCAGCTCGGACAAAAACAAATTCCTTTTCAAATTCTTTAAGTTTCATTTGGATGCGAGAAACGGTGGGTTTATTTTTGTTGTCATAGCGGAAATATTGTTCAAACTGTTTAACTCGGATATCGACAATTTTCATAATAGCATTAAAGAAAGAATCCAAAGATTTTTTGTCAACGTGTTCACGTTTAATCCAATTTTTACAATAAGTTTTAAGTGAGTCGTGGATGATATTACGACAATCTTTCAAATTAATTTTAGAAGGTGTCTATATTTTGGACCTTTCTTTAAGAAATTAATAAGCTCTTTGTCCCACAAGATGTTGAGATCTCCTGTGATGACATAGGAGCTAGGAGCATAGGCGTATTTTGAATTGTTGCAATTTCATGTATCAGGCACAGAATTGTTAATGTTTATATCTTTACAAACTTTACTGTAATTGAAGACGTACTGCCGGCTGGGTTTCTTGTTTGCGTAACAAATGATGGGAAGTTCTGAATTATGGAAATAGCCAGGAATTTTTTCTTGAACCGAATGATCATTTAGAATGCCAGCAATATTTATAAAATCTATTCCTTTGTCTATGTATTTTATCTTTAGAAAATGTTTTTGATGTGGGTCAGGACGGTCGATTTTAGGAAAAAGCTTTAAATAGCAGAACGCAATTATTATCTTTGTAGTTTCGTATTTAGGACTAAGGTACGAAATAGTTTCGCATTCATCAAGGATATTGTTTAATTTGGTGCAGGTATGGAACATAATTTACTTAAAAGTTGATGTCGACCATAATTTTTTTTAGAAATGTTAATTAGATCTGCAACAGTGGTGTTGACAGAATGTAATCTACGTTTATAACGGTTAATTCTACGTCCATGAGATCGCTTGTTACGTAGAGGTTTAGAAACAATATCCAAAATATCTACAGAATTGGTTTTAGAAATATTACCAATACCCATTATATTGTCATTTAGACCTAAAGGATAGACAGTTTGCAGTTTTTTTAATCCAATTTAGTTCTGCTATTTTTCTGGCTTTATTGAATTTTGAGTGAGATAGTCCTTGCTGTTTAGTAACAAAGTGCTTTTGTGTACCACAAACAACTACTCGTGCAAAGAAAAAAGTTTTCAAACCTCTTCACAAAGCTGACTATGAAAAACGCCCGAACGTTATACAACCTTTTGGTCTTCGTATCAAACCACACCTTGAATCTGCTAATATAAATTTAGATGAAATAGCTCCTGTAGAAACTCCCAAAAAACCACCATGGCTGAACCCAAAACCAACATTTAATTTTGAACTACGCAATCACAAAAAGGCTGATACCAATCCTCTGGTTATCCAGCAGGACTTTGCAAGAATAAAATCTGAAAATCCTGAATACTTGCAAATTTACACAGATGGCTCTAAGGATGGAGACAGAGTGGCTTCTGCAGTCGTTTTTGGAGATCGTGCAGCAACTCTCCGATAACCATCCCCTAGTTCCATATTTACTGCTGAAGCTAACGCTATTTACTCAGCACTTAAATTTGTAGCTGTATCGCAATCAAATAAATTCATGATTTGTTCTGATTCACTCTCTTGCCTATTGGCAATTGAAAGTCGGAAAACAAAACACCCAATTATTTTGAAAATAGCCGAATTCTACAAAAAACTTAGGCAAAGAAGTCATTTATGTTTGGATCCCTAGTCATGTGGGGATCTATGGAAACACAGTTGCTGACCAGGAAGCCAAGGATGCACTAGATGACGAGATGGCGGATTGTCCAGTACCGTACACTGACATGAAGCCTTTAATAGTTAAATACATTTTCAAGTTATGGCAGGCCAAAGGGGATCTGCAAATAAATAATAAACTGCATGGAATACAGTCAGACGTCGGTAAACAAGTCGGTCCTGCGGTAAAAACCGTAGGGAACAGGTAGTGTTGACCAGATGTCGTATTGGACATACCAGAACAACACATAGTTTTATCCTCAACAATGATGATCGACCTGAATGTGTTCCATGCAATTGTCCTTATACAATTCAACATGTTTTAATTGACTGTGTAGATGTTGCCGATATCAGGCGTGATTTTTATTCTGCTGATTGTCTTAAAGACCTATTTACAAATGTCGCTGGCGACAAAATCGTTCAATTTTTAAAAGCAATCAATTTATTTCATAAGATTTAAATGGATTTATCTTAAAGTTCTTATATTATAACAATTAAACTTACAATTATAACAATTAAACTTACAATTCTCGTATTATGTTTTTATATTTTACACACCGGTTTTACTTGTATAAAGCTGTAATGGTTTTATATTTATATTTTATATATTTATGTATTAAAATTGTTCAATATATTTAACTGTTCTCGCCACAATATAGCTGAAATATTGCTGAAGTTGGCGTAAAACATCAATCAATCAATCAATCAAAGAAAAAAGGTAATGCGATTGAATCATAAGAGAATATATAATTACAAGCAACGAAACCAGAACGAAAAAATAGGTTATATATACTTACATATACATGATATACAGATTGACTAATCACATACAAAACATCGCACATTATAATGCTAAACAAAGTAGTTATAAACATACAAAGCACAACGTCACACCAGGAAAAATAAAAAATCAATAAATTAAAGCATTTTGATTAAATTCACATGACACATTTGTAAGGAGAAGCTTTATAACTGCTCCAAAATAACTTTATGAGAGGTTATGTCTGCATACCACTACAAGTTTAAATAAAATAACCAACATCATTTAAAGATACAAAATGAAAGATAACAACGCACAATTCTACATTTATACATAAAGATCCGAAATCAGAACATCTCTTATGGAACAAATAGATAAAAAAGATCTTTATGTCTTATCCAGATTCCATTTTGCCTTGTTTTCTTACTGCTATAAACCTTGATTATAAAAAATTGTAAACCTATGATTTTTTACACCATATCTAATACTAAAATTTATCGTATGGACTTTTCAGGACGCTGGAAAATAGCGAGACCTCCTGTTCCTAAAACACCATATAAAGGAAGACTACATATTGTTGTTAATATTGTTAATAGAGCTTTTGCTGAGTATGTTATTCAAAACAGAACGGCACAACGAATTTTGGAATGGTTAAGCCCAACTCATATTCCAGACGAAACTTTCTTCACAACACTCAACTTTAACCCAAAACTTGGTATACAGGGTTCATTTAATGGTACGCTATGTTGTTAATATGTGTCGATCATTAGATAAGATATTATAACAGCATTTTTAGAGCTGTTGCATATTTCTATCTTCAAACATTTAAAGTAATTAGAGGAAATGGGGCCTTAAGGGCCTTATTTGGCCTGAAAAAAAAGATTTGGTTAAATTTACCGAATTTTCTCATCGAAATATTCTATGGGTACTGCTTTTCATTAAATAGTAGCATTTCTCAAATATCAATGTATGATTTTGAGTTTTTTAGTGTAGAAGAAGGGACAAATTAAAGATTTTATAGAAAAAATGACAAATTTGACCAATTTTGACTACTTTTTCTGTATAGGAAATGTTGAGCACATGAAAGAACCACAGAAATATTTGTATGAGAGGTTCAATTCATTTGTACCAGTAAGTTGGTAAATTATCCAATTGGTTCTTGAATGTGCTCGATATTTCCGGCGAGGAAAACTGTTCAGAATTCTGCCAAATTCTGTATCTTTATCTAATTGGTTCTTGAATGTACTCGATATTTCCTTCGGAAATCTGCCAAATTCTCTATCTTTCTATGAAAATGCTCTAAAGTAGCTTTTTAATGACGTCAGAACTATACCTATTGTGACGTCATTGGTCCTAACGTTTGCATTTTTTTGTAAATTGGATTTTATCTTTGATTGATTGATTGATGTTTTACGCCAACTTCAGGAATATTTCAGCTATATTGTGGCGATAACTATTGAGTTTATTGAACAATTATAATATAGATAAAATATCAATAATAAGTCTTAATAGATTGATACAAGTAAAACAAGAGTGTAAAATATAAAATCATAATACGAGAAATGTCAGTTTAACTGTTACAATATTAGACAAATCTATTTAAATTTTACTTAATAAATTGATTGCTTTTAACAATTGAACAATTTTGTTCCCAGTGACATTTGTAAATAGATCTTTAAGACAATCAGCAGAATAAAAATCACGCCTGATATCGGCAACATCTACACATTCAATTAAAACGTGTTGGATTGTATAGGGACAATTGCATGGAATACATTCAGGTCTGTCATCACTGTTGAGAAAAAATCTATGTGTTGTTCTATTGTGTCTAATACGAGATTTTAGCTTTGAAACGAACATGAGAGAGGCAAAATCAAACCCTTGTTCGAATTCTCGAACAGTCATTGAACCATTTCAACCCCTTTTCCTGTGAAAATAAAAGCATGTTGCCCCGGTTGTTCCTCCACTTTCTTATCTTTGTTCTACTTATAATTTCTCATGTGATAACTTTCTCGTCCTAATTTAGCTGAAATATTGCTCACTGGACGTAAAACTCTTATTCATCAATCAATTATTTGTCATCTATCACTTCTCTCACATATTTTGTTTTCTTTTCAATGGTTGATTTAAATCTGAAGAGAAATGTTAAGTTCACAAAATGCCAATCTGATTTATATATCGGAAAAACTACCAAAGCAAAAAGGTAGAACACGAAAAGATCTGAAATATGAAAACTCATATCAAATCAAAGAAGAGGTAACCCAAACTGAGACGATTATGACAAACAAATAACACAATTCAAAATAAACAAGACTGCCACAAAATTAAACCACAAGCTGTTTAAAATCCGCAGAAAAACTGGAGGTTCACCGTGCGCTCTTAAAGGGTAAGCATCTGACGACTTGCCCATTTATAATAAAAGAGACAAATGGTTTGAAATATCTTCGTAGTCTTTATTTTCTCTGTTAGTCTTTACTTGCTTTCGAATGTGCTCCTTTTTTACATCTAAATATATTTCAAAGTGCTGTGAGCTATTTAAAAAAAAATTCTCCTCACAAAGATTATTTTCTTACTATATTTTATCACCTTAAATCCTTGAAGCGTCCACATTAAAAAGTGTAGGAAACATGTAATCATGAAGTCGCCACTGAAAGAGAATTACAATATGTCTGGTGTATCATATCTGAGCAATCGTGGGTTCAAGACTACATGTACCCAAATTGGAGTTTCTGACCAGTAAAAAATGTTGCAGAATCATTAAATCATTCGGAATTAACAAATGAAAAGAGGTCATGCTCGATTTTGGAACAAATGTTACAATGAGAACTCTTGACATACTGATAATTCTTTCCACGTTAAATGGCTCCTTATACATAACTGTGGAGCCTTTCCCCATCTACTTGCAAGGGTAATGTCGGGACCATTGTAGGGGCACTTCGCGTAAATAAAGACACGTTCCGTGCAGTGTGAAAATCTCTTCTATATATGTCTTCATCTGCACTGATGAGACATAAGTTGTCGAAATGCGCATATGCAGAAAGTAAATTCACAGTGACTTCGGTATTTAGTTATATGTTAAGTAAAAGGCTGGCCTTGTGGGAGCTATACAGAAGTTAAATGTCCCGCCCCTACCCAATTTTAAACGTTCTATTAGCAATCAAATTCGTTGCCCCGACTCTCCCTTCCTTTTTTAATTGATCAACTTGTTGTTTTCACTGGAAGTAAATTGCTAAATAGCCATCCAACCATCAGTGTTTTCATTACATTATATCTGTTACAGTTTCTGGAAAGATAACTTTCTCAAAATCAATACAGCCAGATGATATTGAACAGACTATTAGTTCAATAATCATTTTAATATCGAATGTCTATTAATTTTATCAAGGGTTCTCGAAATAATAAACAAGAGGCTCTCAGGAGCCTGTATCGCTGACCTGGAACCTGGTGCTTAAACTTTTTGCATTTGCAGATATCTGGGATAGGATGCTTACCTATCGGATGAATTTTGAATTGAACCTCTTTAAGGATCATCTCGGATTAGGACCATGACCAGTAACATATGAATAAATATGCCGACAAAAGTACCATAATGATTTAGTTTGGTTTTAAATGGCCAAGTAATTTCAAAGATACTTGGAATGACCCAGACCTGACAGACACATTTTTTAAACAGACCTACCAATGACCATTTGACCAAGTTTAGTTTCAAGTGTTCAAATAGTTTCAGAATTTTTTTATATCAGGCGCTGAGATATTAAATAAAGTTGATTTTGTTCACATAATTTGGTAGCAATCTTGATAGGAAGAAAGAAAGAAAGATACAATGATAATTGAGAAGCAGACTACGTATGGGGCGACAACTATCGTCGTGTAAAACTTCAATTTCGTTCTTATTGGACTTTGGATAAGAGAATGTCAGTATTGATTAATGAAAAATATTTTATTGTTGCCATTTTTATGATGCAGTGAATGTTTATATGTTTCTCTAAAGTAATATTATGTGAATAAGCAAAGAAAACGCTAGAGAAAGTATTAGCAAATACTCAAGTACTAATGCATTTCTACAATTTCACGTAAAGATCACAGAGATAATATTCCAGGATTTGGCTCAAGTTTAAACAGATTCAAACGCTCGAGTTTTTTGCAACACAAAGATTATAAATGCCATGGTAAATTTGTGCGTGGGATATGCATTCCCGGAATAGCTGATCTACCTATATTAGACAAACGTCGTGAATTATTTCTGAATAAGCTGTACTGGAACTATAATCACTATGTGTTAGACTGTATGGAGGAATTCATTTTTAACCGCTCAGGGGATGGTTTTCTAGGTAACCTAAAGCTTAATTTGTCACTTTATGCAAATATGTGTACTTTGTTAAGCACTCAATAAAATACTAATTTTTCCGAGAACTTTTAGACCAATAGGTATTGCTTTTTTTTGCTATTTTGCATCATGTGTAATTTTAATATCAGGCTAAAACGAAGTTTGAGATATGTGTAATTCTTTGAATATAGATAGTATTGCTTGTCTAGTTATTGCTCTGATAGCTAAATCCAATGGTCTAGTTCTAGGTTCAATACGTCAGTCGGAGCACTTCGCATTTATGACCCTTCCTTTTTAAACATTGTAAGTTAAACACTGGACTATTTTATAATGCTACTTATAGTTTCTCTAATTCTTGTTCAAGATAAATACTTCCCAAATAATGCTAGTTGAAATTGATAAACAACATGTTTGGAAAATGATCTTTCTTGCTGATTGGTCAATCATTTACACAATGTATATGTCTCGTGTCAGTTTCTAGATATATTGCATCCGGATGTTGATGAAATTAACACCTGCATTGTTGTCTAACGAAATAGTTTTTGCATTTTTATGACTAGGATAACTCAATGTATTAAAAATATGACATTTGTTTCACAAATATCGTTTCAATGAATTGCGCAATGATACACATAACAACTATGATAGCAAGAAAATGGCGACACACTTGAGACTACGGAGATCGCTTTACTTCAAATAAATTGAGTAGAAATTAGAGAAAGAATCTCCAACATTGTTTTCCGGTTTATTACGATAATTCCGCACATCTCGGTAGTTAAATTTTCACATTTTAAAGTTCTCGGGTGAACCTCGTATTTTCATAAAATGTGAAAATCTCGATTTTTGACTTAGTATTTTCTCTTAATTCTCTAGATTCTGTCCATTTTTTGCTCACCTGACCAAAGGGTCAGTGTCAGCTATTGCGTCCGTCGTCCGCTAACTTTTCATATTTTTATCTTCTCCTCTGAGACCACTGAAGCAAATTCAAACAAACTTTACAGGAATACTGTATGGACGATCTTTTACTAAGATTGCTGATTTCGTTCCGATCCGATTAAAACATTAACGCCAGCGAGGAATTTATATTGAACATTAGGACCCTATGGGAAAAAGATCATTTGCATCAACTCCTCTTGAACCACTGATGCAAATTCATCCAAACTTTACAGGAATGATGTTCTCAAGGTCCTTACAAAGAATGCTTATTTCGTTCCGATCTGAAAAAAACATGGCCGCCTGCAAGAAACTTATATTTAATATAGGACCCTATGGGGGAAAATATCATTTTCATCAACTCCTCCTAAACCACAGAATGATGCAAATTCAACCAAACTTAACAGGAATTATGTATGGAAGGTCCTTAACAAAGATTGCTCATTTAGTTATTCCTTATGATCCAATAAAAAAAAATGACCACCAGAGTGGAATTTCTATTTAACATAGACCCTATGGGAAAACATCATTTCATCAACTCCTCTGAAACCACTGAAGCAAATTCATCTTAACTTTACAGGAATGAGGTATTGAAGGTTACTCATTGCATTATGATCCGATAAAAACATGGCCACCAGCGCGGATCTTACATTTAACATAGGACCCTATGGGAAAAACATCATTTTCATAAACCCCCTCTGAAACCACTAAAGCAAATACAACCAAACTTTACAGGAATGGTGTTTGGAAGGTCCTCTACAAAGATTGATCATTTCATTTTGATCCGACAAGATACAGGAACGCCAGTAAGGAACTTACATTGTACATTTAACATTTAATTCTATGGGAAAACATCATTTTCATCAACTCCTCTGAAACCATTGTAGCAAATTCAACCAAACTTTACAGAATAATGTATGGAAAGTACTTTACAGAGAGTGTTCATTTTGTTCAGATCTGACAAAAAACAAAACAAAAATAAAAAAAACCCCAAAAAACATGACGCCAGGACAGGACTTATATTTAACAGTGGACCCTATGGGATGTACATCTTTTTCATCATGTGCTCTAAAACTATTGAAGCAAATTAAATTAAACTGTTTTGTACTGACATAGGGAAGGGCCTTTACAGAAATTGCTTACATCATATTGATGTGACAAAAAACATGGCCGCCGGCATGGAACTTTTTTTAACATTGGTCATTGACACTATTGGAAAACTTTGATTTAATCATCATCTGATCTGAAACATTGAAGCAAATTTAAATTAACTGTACTGGAATGGCATAGCTTACGTCGTCAACTAAAACTGCTAATGTCACTATGATAGACATAAAAAACAAAAAACAAAAAACATGGTCGTCAGTGCGGAACGGTCCGTCCGTCCCCTGAAGGTTTCTGACTGATAACTTGTGAACGAAATAACACAAGGACTTCAAACTTGGTATGCAAGTTGTTTACCACGTAACTTAGGTCAAGTTCGATTTTGGGTTCAGAGGTCGAAGGGGTCCTGGAGTTATGCTCCTTGAAACTTTGAAATTTTGCGAATTTTAGGGTTTCCGACCGATAACTTGTGAATGAAATAATACAAATGCTTCAAACTTAGTATTTAAGTTGTTTACCACAAAACTCAGGTCAAGTTCGATTTTGGGTTCAGAGGTTTAAGGGGTTCTGGTGTAATGCCCCTTGAAACTTGGAAATTTTGCGAATTTTAGGGTTTCCGACTGATAACTTGTGAACAAAATAACACAAGGTCGTCAAACTGGGTATGTAAGTTGTTTACCACAAAACTTAGGTCAAATATCATTTTGGGTTCAGAGGTACATGGGGTTCTTGAGTTATGTCCCTTGAAACGTTGAAATTTTGCGAATTTTAGGGTTTCCGACTGATAACTTATGAACGAAATAAAACAACATCTTCAAACTTGGTGTGTTATTTGTCTACCACAAATCTCAGGTCAAATTTGATTTTCAGAGTTTAAGGGGTTCTAGAGTTATGCCCCTTGAAACTTTGATATTTTGCAAATTTTAGGGTTTAGTACTTATAAAGTGTGAAGGAAATAACACAAGGTCTTCAAACTTGGTATGTAAATTGTTTACCACAAAACACAGGCAAAGTAATATTTTGGTTTCAGAGGTACACATAGTTCTGGAGTTATGCCCCTTTGAACTTAGAAATTTTGTGAAACGTGGTGCGGTATCATGTAATGCACCATTACTATTTTTCAAAAATCTACTCCTCTGAAACCGCCGGGCCAGTTTTAACCAAATTTTCCTGCATCATTACCAGGGTATCTAAATTCAAAATTGTTTTCGATTAGTCCGAGGACCAAACAACATGCCTGCCATTACTAAAAATAGCACATAGGGGTAAATTGCTGTTTTTTGCAAATAACTAAAAAACCATTAGAATATAAAAAATCTGACAAAAGTAAAAGTGATCAGCATGACAAGATCTACCTGCCCTGAAATTTTGAAGAAAATCCGAAACACATCTTAGAGTAACTGGATACAGAAGGGAAACGCAAAGCCACCATAAGATCTTCAATGAACGGTGAGGAAACCCCACACCCAACGGCTGGTCGGAGTCGGCCCCTAAATAAAGAGTAATAAAGTTCAGCGAAATAAACATCATCCTAGACTCCTGTAGACATAAAGTAAACTAACTAGAAAACAGACAAGACACACAAAGGCTTAATAAATTTCGTGACATAGGACAGGCGCAAACCTTTTGCCCTTTTTTCCGCGAAATTTTCAAAATTTTTGTATTCTCTATTTTTTATAAAAAAACTATAACATATAGAGGTTTACTTTAAATTGCAAAAATTTTCAGCATATCAAGATCTATCCACCTACAATTCTGGAAGAAAATCTTAATACGCATAGAGATGTTATTGCCTTTATTGGTCAAATTTTCTGTAACTTTATACATTTTGCCTTGTATTTCAATAAAGATTTGAGATAGAGGTTAAGATTTAAAGCAAAAATGTTAAGTATGTCAAGGACAACATTTTATCTTCATGATGGAAGTTGTGGACCTCATCCAGGATGGCCGCCAGCGGGGAACTTAGTTTAGCATTGGACCCTATGGGAAAACACATTCTAAGATCTCCTCCGGGACTACTTGGCCAATTGGAGCCATACTTGGTCAAAACTGACGTTAGTTGGTCTCCTTTGAGAAATGTGTTCGGCAAGTTCCCGTGGAGATGCAAGATGGCTGCCAGCCGGGAACTTTGTTTAACATTGGACCGTATGTGAAAACACATTCAAAGATCATCTCCTCTGACACAGTGGGTCATATTACATCTAGATTTATTATCACAAATGAAAATGAGACCCTTTATCATTGAGGTTATTGTCTATGCTAGCTTTGGATCAGGTGAGCTACAGGCTCTTGAGAACCTCTAGTTTCTAAACCGTTTCAGATATTAAGCTGATATTTGCATTGTAAGTCAACCACAATGGGTTATAGATCAAACTTGAGTATGGGTTAAGTCCATTGATTTTTGACGGAGTTATTGGCTTTGGGCTCGGAAAACTTTATTTCTTTAACTATTTTTGTTGGTATAACAAAGAATTATTCCACCGGTAGGGGACTTCGGCATTGCCTTGCATCATTCTTGTTAAATCTCATTTAATTTCGAAAAAAATGAAACTAAGAACATCTTTAATACCTGTTTTAGAAGTACATGTCTTGATATGGTGTTCGTAAGTAGTAAGTCAGGTGTCTCTATTTAGCCAATCTGAAATAAAAAAAAATAAGATCTGTAAGTTTAAATAACCACAAAGCAGGTTTAAATTTTGAGATATATATTAAATTTAAAATATAAAGTGATAAAAGGTGTGAAAAACAAATTTTCTATTCTATTTCTTGATTTATTTTTTTAACAGTAAGAGAAAGATATCAAAATAGATTTGACGGTATATGCAGAAAAAAAGAAGGACAAACCAGAAAGAACAGTAATGTGTGTGTGAAAAAAGGGGGGGGGGGCGCTGGTATCAATAAAAAAATCAATTATACTGAGGTAGCTGTGAAAAGAAGGTTACCAACAGGCATCACACAACTCATTACTAATGGTACACTTTTGGGATGTGGAGGGGCTTTTTCAAGCCCCTCGTCTGCAACATGTGGGATAATGACCACTCATTTCACTAAGGCATCCTAGGGACATCAAATTATCAGATTGACGTGCTAACAAGACACAGGATTGTATAGGGCAAGATCAAACCATCCATGCCTTTCCTGTGGGGTAGCAAGCCCCCCTCCCCAAGTTCAGTTCAATCTTGAGAAACTTGGACATCCCATAGCGGTTATATGGATGATGATATGGACAACGGTATTAAACTGTTAAGAATAGGCCGAGAAGGAAACATCAGATGCAATGAGCTCTAATTATATATGGTGATACATAAAAATAAGGGGGTCCATGCATGAAAAGTTAAAGTTTAGAGTGGAATAGTACTAAGTTCAGATTCAATATTATCTTGAATTCTATGATTTGTTTGTCCATTAAATCTATTCACATATAGAGTATAAAGCCTCTGTCAGTTGAAATTAAAGAGTTATAGCGAAATCTAGATTTTGGCCTTTTGACCTTTGTGACCTTGAGCTTTGATCTGACCTCAATGAAATTTGCAAAATGCTGTTCAACTCTATATATACGACTTATATAAAGATAAAACAAGATTGTCCCATCACATCAGGTTGAAAAGATACAGGCAATATTAAACTTTTTGTTAAAGTTTTCAAATTTGACTTCAGTAACTTTGACCTGACCCATTTTTTTAAAGATTTGTTCTAAGCTCTATTAGACATATTCACATATAAAATATCAAACATCTAGCAATTGTAATAAACGAGCTATAGCAAAATCTAGACTTTAGCCTCGATGACCTTGACATTTGACCCGACCTTAGTGAAAATTACATAATGATGTTCAGCTTCATTAGACCAATATGCAGGCAAAATATGAAAGTCCTGTCACATCTGGTTGAAAAAAAATAGGCAATGTTAAAGTTTTTATTAAGTCTCGAATTTGCACTCAGTGACCTTGAAATTAGACCTGATCCATTTTGTTTTGGAAATATAATAAGCTCCATTAGATCTATTCACAAATGATATATCAAACCTTTTGCAAATGTTATGAACGAGCCATAGCAAAATCTAAAATTGACATTTTGAACTCTGTGACCTTGACCTTTGACCCGACCTTAGTGAGATTTGCATAATGATGTTCAACTTCACGTGATCAATACATATACCTTACATGCAGGTCCTATCACATCTGGTTCAAAAGTTATGAATCAGGTTAAAGTTGCGGACAGACATACATACATACAGTCAGACAGAGAGACAGGATTAAAACAATATGCCCCCGATCTATAGATCCGGGGCCTAAAAATTAATAGTTTTGCGCAGGTCTTAAAAGTTAGCATTGCCGGATCTCTTTATGTGAAAATTTCAACTGATTTGTGATAAAAACATGAACAACATAGAACACCAATTGAAAATGGTTTTTAAATTTTCAAGCTCTAAAACGGTTGGGATGAATTTATGTTGTAATTAAAAAATGCACCCAGACCCAGAGTTTAAAGTATACAATTATTCTATAACTATTGTAAAAGAGGCCAAGTTCCTTGTTTAATCTTTGACAATAATCTTTCCTTTCTTCCCCATATCAAAAATCAATAAAATAAATGACTTCAGGCATTGGATATTTCAAAAGTTCTGTCGAGTAGTGACTGGGGTGCAAATAGCACTGTTTTATTAAATATATATCGACTGTTGATTTGATCAGTCATATTATGGATGTTTTATTTACGGTTCTGCCCGTAAATCATACATTAAACCGCCGTGTGCGGTCCCGGCTGAAGAAAAGGCTCACAGCATCCTCTGAGCTTGGAGTATGAGTCTTCCTAACAAAGGCTCCGTTAGGGACCCGGGGTGGAATAGGTCCGAAGTGCACACCTACGAGCTTGAATTTAGAGTCTTCATATATAGTCGACACATTTGCCGTGTGTTGACGACCTGTGTCGATGGAACACAGGATATTGGTTAGTAGTTGAAACACACTACTTTGGCCCTTACTTCATATAGACGGGCAGTCGAATGGACCCGGTTCGATCAATTGGCTGGTCACGCAAAGCCCTTTAGATTAAATATTTGTCAATTGTCTTACTTGAAACTGAACTTTTAAAGTTTTTCTATACAAAATATCTAAAGAAGGCGGTGGCTCATGGGCAATCGTGTAGATGTTATTCCGGAGAGTTCCCTAGGTAACCTCTGGCACGATGCTTGTCTCCCTGAAGGGATACTCCGTACGAGTATACATAAATGTACTTACCTTGAATCCCCGATACTTTCGGTTTCCACTTTTTGACTGGCAATGGGTTTGGCCGACCTTGCAAAGAACTTCAACCGCAAGGTGTAATAGATGTAAAGAGATTCATAAAAAAGGTTGACAATGAAACATTAAATTTTAAAACCTATCTTTTAAGGTTTCCCAATCCTTCGGCTCCTAAATCCATACACATTTGCCTTTTTTCGATTAAGGTTGATACATTCATTCCTTCACCAGTGCGTTGCTTCAAGTGCCATGGGAGTAATTCTTGTAGAGGAAAGCAGCGCAATTGTAAATGTGGACATGAGGGCTATGATGTTTAAACTGTAATTGCACTGCAAAGTGTTTCAATTGCAGTGGATAACATATGGCAACCTCCAGTGGAGAACATGGCAACCTCCAACTAGAGGCTCACATGAGCCTGTATCGCTCACCTGGTGACTGGTTTTATTCATTGTCACCAAAAGACCATCCATTAATGGCATTATTATCCATACTATACATCAGTTCACCAGATGTTACAGTTTCTGACATACATACTGAAGTCACAAGCTTTGAAGGAAACCACCCAAGGACTATTGTGACCAAGTTTGGTTCCCATTGGCTCTGTAGTTTCAGAGAAGATCTTTGAATGCATTTCACATAGGGTCACTATGTTACACTATGTTTCCCCCTGGCGGCCATCTTGGATGAGGTATGAACATAAAATTAAAAATCACAAACTTTAAAGGCGACCACCAATGGACTATTGTAACCAAGTTTAGTTCCAATTGGCTCAGTAGTTTCAAAGATCTTTAAATGCATTTCAGATAGGATCCTTATGTTAAACTATGATCCTTGCTGGCGGCCATCTTGGATCACAAACTTTGAAGTGGATCACCAATGGATCATTGTACCAAGTTTGGTTCCAATTGGCTCATTAGTTTCAGAGAAGATCTTTGAATGCATTTCACATAGGGTCCTTATGTTAAACCAAGTTCTTCGCTGGCAGCCATCTTGGATGAGGTATGAACATAAAAATCACCAACTTTGAAGGGGACCACCAATGGACTATTGTGACCAAGTTTGGTTCCAATTGGCTGGGTAATTTCAGAGAAGATGTTTGAATGCATTTCAAATAGGGTCCATATGTTAAACTATGTTCTTCGCTGGCGGCCATCTTGGATGAGGTATGAACATAAAAATCACAAACTTTGAAGTGGATCACCAATGGGCTATTGTGACCAAGTTTGCTTCCGTTTGGCGCAGTAGTTTCAGAGAAAAAGATCTTCAAATGCCTTTCCCATAGGGTCCCTATGTTAAACTATGTTCCCCGCTGGCGGCAATCTTGGATGAGATGCGAACCTGCTGGACATCTGTAGAAATCGTAGTCCTCGATAAGCTTAACACTTTTGCAATTCAAATTTAACCTCTATCACAAATAGTTTTTGAAATAAAAGTAAAAACGTATAAAAATCGTGAAAATTCAACAAAAAAGGGGCTATAACTCCTATATGGGTCGTCAGATTTTTTTCAAAATTGCAGGACATGTAGATCTTATTATGCTGACCATTTTTGTAATTTAAACTTTACACCGATCTGTTATCATTTTCAATATATAAGACGAAAAGTAACCGGGAAAAAAACCGGAAATTTTGCGGAAAAAGGGCAATAACTCCAAGACCGATTATCTGATATTCTCTAAAATTGAAGGATGGGTAGATCTCATCATGCTGATAATTTTTACTCCGTGGCAGATTTTTGATATCTGTAACGGTTTTTGAGTTATTTGCAAAAAACAGATATTTACCCCTATGTTCTATTTTTAGCAACAGCGGCCATGTTGTTTGGTCAACGGACATAAAAATCTAAAACTTTAAAGTGCATACCCTGTTGATGATTCAGGTCAAGTTTGGTTAATATTAGCCAAGTAGTTTCAGAGGAGAAGATCTTTGAATAAAAGTTAACGGACTGACGACGGACGCCGAGTGATGGCAAAAGCTCACATGGCCTTTGGCCAGGTGAATTTAAAAACTGTCCAATTTACATACAACAAAGGGAAATTCAACGTATCAAAACAGACAAACATGTAGTTATCATGAGGCAAGGCGGATTTTTTCCGTTTCTAATGGTTCCATGACTTGTAAACCATCATACGCAAGTATTGTTAAGCAATGTTCTACAGTTGCAACAAAAACCTTCTTCACTTGGCCAATAACTTCTGAAAAACTATATCCGCTGACTTATTCAAACCCAACTAATAAATCTGTAAGTTGATTTTGGCTTTCAATTTAAATTATTTTGGTTATTTGTTCTCTATCAGTTTTTAAACATCTTTGGATTGATTGATTGACTATTGTTTAACGTCTACTCAGCAATATTTCAGCTATATCAAGACGAGAACAAGTTTTTAAATAAATAATCACTTTGGGGTATGGAAAGGGCCATGGGACGGGAAATTCCGACTGCCACTGGAAAAGTAGGGTGAAATCGAAAAGGGCGGAGAATTTAGCCTTGTAGCCGATCACCTACGGACCACCCCAAAAAGAGCTTGCTACAATGGTTCTTTAACGTGCAGGAAGCGTGGCATTTCTTCCAACACGTGGACCTCAGTTTACATCTCATCCGAAAGATGGGTTGTGTATTTATTAATTCCGCACAACCACGGAATGGGTCCTATTTCTATATCCCGGGACCCCCGGGGTCAGCCCCCGTTTAGGAGGGGTCACACCCCGCAAGCCGGAGATACTAGGTCCTATTTCTATATCCCGGGGTTCCCTCGAGGTCCTCTGTTAGGAAGACTCATATTCCAAGCTCAGAGAATGCTGCGGGCCTATTCATAAGCCGGGACCGCGCACGGCGGTAAACATCTTTTGAGTTTATGGTCTTCCAAACGTTTAGATTTTATCTGCACTGAAGATAGTTGTCGAAATGCGCATATGCAGAGTATAAATTCACAGTAACTTCGGTATTTAGTCATTTGTTACCACTGGGTTGATGCCATAGCTAGTGGACTGTAAGTCCTTGAGGGTATTCACCACCCCAGTATTCAGTACTTCGGTGCTGACCCGAAAGCTGATAATATTTGGAACCTTACAATATCGACATTTTTGTAAATTTTGTTGAAAACTAAGGAGTATCTCCCTCATGCAAAGCTCTGTCCTTGGCTGATTTTGGCTTTCCATTTAGAGAATTTTGGTTATTTGTTCTCTATAAGTTTTTAAACTTCTTTTGAGTTTATGGTCTTCCAAACGTTTAGATTTTATCTGCACTGAAGAGACATGCCCATATGCAGAATTTAAATTCACAGTAACTTCGGTATTTAGTCATTTTTCAACCCCCATAAAAGTTGTCATGTCAAACAACAGTTGTAAATCAAGAACAAGCTTAAGTTGATGCTCCTCCTTCTATAACAAGATCAAATCAGCAAAAAATACTAAACAAAACAATGCAGCTGCAGAACCTCAATCAAGCCATTATATACACAAACAGAAACAAGCCTATAAGAGAAAAAAGTAGATAAAAAATAACATCAAATAGGATCAAAAAGTCTGAGCGCGATAACGTCACTGTACACAACCGTTTCAGCGATTTACCAGCATAACAAGAGTGGGAGTCGAATGACGACCAGGACGAAATGGATGTTGATTTAGCACCTCCCACACCAGATTTGTCCAATGAGAGGAGATCTAACAGTAATTCCCCGGCTGCTAGCGACTCTGGAAGGTCCACTCGTCGCAACGGAAGTGATCAGGGACAGAGATCCCGAAGGGATTGGTCCCCTATCAGGGCACCACTTTGATAATAGACTCAATAATTCAGTGGAAATGTCGAGATCTGAAAATTAATCTAATTGAGATTACTCTTCTTGTCCAAATGTATTCTCCTGTGGCCCGCTGTGCGCGGTCCTGGCTGAAGAATTACAGCATACTCTGGGCTTGGAGTACGAGTCTTCCTAACAGAGGCACCACGTTTGCGGTGTTTTGAAACCCATGTCGATGGTTGACGAGATGCAGGTGGGTGGGAACCGTTGTTCAGACTCCCGCTGCGGCCATAATTATCCGTTGGGCTGAGAAAATAGGGTATATACCCTACTTTGGCTCTGATATCATCTTAACGAGAGGTCGGATGGACCCGGTCCGATCAATCGGCTGGTCATACCAAGCCCTAAAAATATCCTCCAAAAATGAGATTTACAAAATAGTGTCCTTTAATTGTCTTTTTCTCATTTAACCTTTCACCAATGGAGGATGCTTTTGAGAAAGCGATGGCTAATGTTCCAATCAAGCGGTACGCTTTCCTTCAGTGCCTGATGGTTACGTTCTGCTTGAGTATACCATTCTTGGAACACTTGGTGTTTTCCGGTGGAGAGCCCTGGGATTAAGGCATCGCCCTTGTTGGCACTCCCTTGCTCCCTTGTGGGGGTGACAACGATGGTTAAACGTTCTACCTTCTTGCATGCTACAACAAACTTCAAATCAACCAGCTCCAAATAAAAAAAGAAAATCAGATGATTGTGTTTCAGAAGAGAAAGATATTAACTGGACCAAATTTATTGTCATAACAAGAACGCCTGAAATGCCTGTATCTAAAATTAATCCGTTTGCGATTCATAAGACTCTCCAAAGCATTGCTGGAACGTTGAAAAATGTTTCCAGAATGCAATCAGGCTATCTTTTAATTGAAACAGTCACAAAACATCAGAGTGACAACTCGATGAAAGTAACACAAATTTTGGATTTTAAAGTTTCGGCAGCCCCTCATTAGTTAAACGTTACACAGTCTTAGAGGTATCTTGCGGGAGATAAGCCAGTATCTCTCTGAACTCGGCGATGAGAAAAATTTGACGAGTTATCAACACAAGGCGTCACAAAGGCCCAACGATTCGTTTTGAAGAAATCCGGCCATCCAGTCAAACTTAACACATTTCTCATAATATTCAATTCCTCGGTTCCTCCAGTATCTGTGAAAATAGTCCCCTGTGGTATAAAAGGGGATAAATTTCTTCCAAACCCTGTAAGATGTTTCACTTGCCAAAAGTTTGGATTTGGGACCAAACAGAGGAAAGTTTAAAAGCTTCAAATGTGGAGAGGACGGACACCAGGACACCGAATGTAGTAATGCACAGAAATATGCAAATTGCGGCGGTGCTCATATGGCCTCCTCACGGGATTGTCCACTTTATATCAAGGAAAAGGAGATTTTAAGGACGCACGTCAACAAATTTTCTCATCAAACAAAAATCATAAAATGACAAAAGACAAATATAGACAACGATATGAACGCGGGATAACCGGACTTGGTACCGGCACCTGCAACCTCCTCCAAAATTTTTAAGCCGGGAATTGAAGATTGATTGACAACTAATCTAGTTGTAGCTTTATAAAAAGAGTCCAGTATTTAACTTACAATGTTAAAAACAACGCTAAACTGCCACTTATGGCCATATTGCATAACAGATCGGCACCAAAGTAAGCATCATTCATGCCAAGTTTGATTCAAATCTATTCAGCAGTTGTCTAGAAGAATCTTTGTATGCACTTCCCAATGGGTCCAATGTTAAACCATTATCACTGCTGGCGGCCATGTTGGATGATGTAATGGCACCAAAGTAATAACACTTGGTCAGCACTTCATAAGCATCATTTATGCTATGTTTGCATAGAACCTTTTATGCGGTTCTCTGGAATATCTTTGTATGTATTTCCCCTTTTGGGTCCAATGTTTAACTAAGTTTCGCTGCTGGCAAACATGTTGGATGACAGATCGGCACCAAAGTAATAACACTTAGTCAGCACTTGAAAGCATCATTCATGCCAACTTTCGTTTTAATCCATTCGGCGGTTCTCTAGACGAAGATCTTTGTATGCATTTCTTATGGGTCCAATGTAAAACCAAGTTTTTTTTCCGCTGGCAGACATATTGGATGATTGATCAGCATCAAAGTAACATCACTTGGTCAGCACCTTATAAGCATCATTCATGCCATGTTTGTTTAAATTAATTCAGTGGTTCTCAAGACGAAATCTTTAGCAGAAAAGTTCAATTTTCAACTAAGTGCCCTGTTGGCAGCCATGTTATATATAAGAGACCGACAACAAAGTAGCAACACTTGGTCAGCACATCATAAGCATCAGTCATGCCAACTTTGATTTTAATACGTTCAGCGGTTCTCTAGAAGACCTTTGTATGTATTGCCTACTGGGTCCAATGTTAAACTAAGTCTTTCCGCTGGTGGCCATGTTGGATGATGGATCACCAAAGAAACAATACTTGGTCAGCACCTCATTAGCAAAAAATTTAGAAGGGACTTTCTTGTTTGGTGTTTTATAAGAGGTATAGAGCTGGACAGCATTTTGCAAATTTCATTAAGGTCAGGTCAAAGGTCAAGGTCACAAAGGTTAAAAGGCAAAAATCTAGATTTCGCTATAACTCGTTAATTTCAATTTATAGAGGCTTTATACTCTATATGTGAATAGATTTAATGGACAAAAAAATCATAGAATTCAAGAAAATATTTAATCTAAACTTAGTACTAAAATATTTAGTACTAATCCACTATAAACTTTAACTTTCCAGGCATAGACCCCCTTATTTTTATGTATAACTATATACAATTAGAGCTAATTGCATCTGATGTTTCCTTCTCGGCCTTGCCTATTCTTAACAGCTTAATACCATTGTGCATCTCAACATCCCTATAACCGCTTTGGGATGTCCAAGTTTCTCAAAATTGAACTGAACTGGGGCGGGGTTGGGGGGGGGGGGCTTGCTTCCCCACAGGAAAGGCATGGATGGATTGATCTTGCCCTCCACAACCCTGTGTCTTGTTAGCACTGTCATTCTGATAATTTGAGGTCCCTAGGATGCCTTAGTGAAATGAGTGGTCATTACCCCACATGTTGCACACGAGGGGTTTGAACAAGCCCCTCCACATCCAAAAAGAGTATCATTTGTATTGAGTTGTGTGATGCCTGTTGGCAACCAACCTTCTTTTGACAGCTACCTCAGTATAATTGATTTTTTTATTGATTCCATGCCTGTTGTCTCTACTTTAACCCCCCTTTCTTGACACACACATTTACTGTTCTTTCTGGTTAGACCTTCTTTTTTCTGCATATACCGTCAAATCTATTTTGATATCAATCTCTTTCTGTTAAAAAAATAAATCAAGAAATAGAATAGAAAATTTGTTTTTCACACTTATTTTACTTTATACTTTAAATATATTTTAAAATTTAAATATTGCTTATTGTTATTTGAACTTATCTTTTTTACAAAACATTATTTTTCAGATTGGTAAAACAGAGACACATGACTTACTACTTACGAACACCACATCCAGACACGTACTTCTAAGACAGGTATGAAAGATGTTCTTAGTTCCTTTTTTTAGAAATTAAATGAGATTTAACAAGTGTGGATCGTATTGCAAGGCAATACAGAAGTCCCTTACCGGTGGAATAATTCTTTGTTATACCAATAAAAATAGTTAATGAAAAAACGCATTCCGAGCCCAAGGCCAATAACGCCGTCAAAAATCAATGGACCAACCCATACTCAAACTTGATCTGTAAACCATAGTGGTTGACTAACAATGCAAATATCAGCTTAATATCTGAAACGGTTAAGAAACTAGAGGCTCTCAAGAGCCTGTAGATCACCTAGTCCAAAGCTAGCATAGACAATAACCTCAATGATAAAGTGTCTCATTTTTATTATTATAATAAACCTAGATGTAATATGGCCCACTGTGTCAGAGGAAATGATCTTTGAATGTGTTTTCCCATGGGGTCCAATGTTAAACTAAGTTCCCGGCTGGCAGCCATCTTGGATCTGATGGGGACTTGCCGGATACATTTTCAAAGGGGACCAACTAAGGACAGTTGTGACCAAGTATGGCTCCAATTAGCCAAGTAGTCTCAAAGGGGAAGATCTTTGAATGTGTTTTTCAATAGGGTACAATGTTGAACAATGTTGTCCGCTGGCTGCCATCTTGGATCTCCACGAGAACTTGCCGGATAAATTTTTCAAAGGGCGCCAACTAAGGACAGTTGTGACCAAGTATGGTACCAATTGGACAAGTAGTCTCAGAGGAGAAGATCTTTGAATGTGTTTTAACATAGGGTCCAATGCTAAACCAAGTTCCCCGCTGGCGGCCATCTTGGATGAGGTCCACAAATTCCATCATGAAGATAAAATGTTGTCCTTGACATACTTAACATTTTTGCTTTAAATCTTAACCTCTATCTCAAATCTTTATTGAAATACAAGGCAAAATGTATAAAGTTACAAAAAAATTGACCAATAAAGGGCAATAACCCCTCTATCCGTATTAAGATTTTCTTCAAAAATTCTAGGTAAGTAGATCTTGATTTGCTGAACATTTTTGCAATTCAAAGAAGACCTTTATCTGTTATAGTTTTATTTTCATTTGATAAAAAATAAGAATACATTTCGCGGAAAAAGGGCAATTTCTCTAAGATGGGTTTTCGGATTTTCTTCAAAATTTCAGGGCAGGTAGATCTTGTCGTGCTGATCACTTTTAACCCATGTCAGATTTTTGATATCTGTAATGGTTTTTGAGTTATTTGGAAAAAACAGCAATTTACCCCTATGTGCTATTTTTAGTAACGGCAGCCCTGTTGTTTGGACTAATCGAACATAATTTTGAATCTAGATACCCTAGTTATGATTCAGACCAAATTTGGTTAAAATTGGCCCAGCGGTTTCAGAGGAGAAGATTTTTGAAAAAGTTTACGACGGACGGACGACGAACGGACGGATGAACGCCAAATGATGGCAATAGCTCACATGGCCTTTTAAGCCAGGTGATCTAAAAAAGGCCGGAAAACCTTTATTTTACCAATATTTTCGAAGTCCAAAGCCCATAACTCCGTCCAAAATCAATGGAATGGAACAGAACTCGAACTTGATCTGTAACTCATAGTTCTAGTATGGTTGACGGTTCGGTTCTCACTTACTTTTCTAGACTCACGTAGCAAATATTAGATTCATATCTGGAACGGTTTAGAAATAAAGTCAGGAAAACCTATATTTTACCAAAATTTTCTAAGTAAAGGCCCATTATTCCGTCCAAAATCAATGAACCGGAACCAAACTCGAACTTGATCTGTAACTCATGATGGTAGACTTATATACCAAATATTAGATAAATATCTCTTATAGTATGGGAAAAAGTCCGGAAACTTAGTGTGACAGACTGACGGACGGACTGACAGGGTTCAAACTTAGAGTTCCCTTCGGCGTAGCCGGTAGGGTACTAAAAAGACAATCAAGGACAGTGCGTGGCAGAAACCCAAATACTGTCCTAAACAGTAATTGATATACACTGTAACAATCCGGGACAGTGCATGACATGACTGGCAAAAAAAGTCATTTACTGTAACGATACTAGACAATGAATCACAGTACCAAATTACTACTGTAAATGACTCCCGGATTGACACAGCTTGGCAGTACCTTTTATATTTTTTACAGTTCTTCGACAGTAGATTACAGTTAATGACAGTAAAAATTTCTTGTGCCTGGTATGGACAGTACTTGTTTTGGTTGAAAGTGAAATGTTAAGATATCCATTTAAGCTAAATACAGTGCCCGGTGGTCACTTGATTATTTTCTGGTAGGGATGTGCCAAATTGATCTCAAAATATGGATATACTCATGTAAATTAACCATACCAAAATATATGTAATAACACTAAATTTAGGACCTGAAATATGCATATAAATTTAAACACGACATTTAAAACATAAAATAAAGGGCTACACAGAGCGGAGCATGATAAGACCGCAGCATGTCGACCACAGAAATTTGAAAAAGTATGATTTAAAGCCAATGTGGTCACAGTAAAGTGCTTGATATAGTAATTAGACTGACACAATAAAAAGCTTGATACAATAATTAGCTGGACACAAAATAGTGAACATAAAGCTTACAATGAGAATAATCTAAGGAAAAAAATCCCAACAAAATCTGATGATAGATAAAATTTTCACATATATCTTATAATTGCAATTTTTGTCCCTTTGACCCCTTATATCCCGAAAACGATAAGAGCTACGTCATATCTTTTGACATACTACTTAAAGCTTGCAATGAGAGAAATTCTAAGAAAAAATCCCATCAAAATCTGATGTAAAATAAAGATTTTACATATTTCTGAAAATTGCAATTCTAGCCCCTTTGACCCATATAGCTCAGAAATCTGTTGACAAAATACTGAAAGCCGACAATGAGAGGAATCTAAAGAATCCAATTGAAATCAGATGAAAAATAAAAATTTTAGGTAATCCGCATGTTTGCAATTTTGGTCCCGTTGGGCCCTCATAGCGTTGGAAGGAAACAATTTATCAAAAATTTGATGGTGCAGCGCTATGTTAATTTTTCATAAGGAATCCATTGCAAAAAACAATCCGTCTTAAAATATGAAAAAATTAAATTTTTGAAATTCGCCCCTTTAGAGCCCCATCTATCTCGTGAACGGTACATGCCACGTGAAATCCGTTGGCTTATTCAAGATTGGAATATTTGACTTAGGAGTACACTGAAAGAAACCCCATCAAAATCAGATAAATAATAAAGATTCTAAAGTCAAATATTTGAAAACACCCAATTTAACACCTTTTGGCCCCTTTTTCTGAAACGGGCGGGGCCAGGACGATAAATTATGACCCAGGCTTAAGCATATGCCAAAAACATCATACTTAAATTTGAAAATGATCCATTCCACGGAACCAAATTTATGCTGTCCACAGACACGAAAATACCCAATTTTACCCTCTTTTTGAAACGGGCGGAGCCACAAACCCGAAATTAAAACCCGGGCTTAAGCTTTTGCCAAAAAACCTCAAACTGAAATTTGAAAATGATCCATCCACTAAAACAAAGTTATGCTTGCCACAGACGCCGACGCCAACACCGACGACTGCGCTATACTATAATAAGACCTCAGAAATTTTTAAGTATAATATACAGCATGCATCACATTTAATGAAAAGTTAATAATTTTTTGCCTTTTTAACCCTTTTCTTGCTTTATTGATACCGAAAGTTATATATATATATATATTATTTTTCTATAAGAAAATTTATATACCATTGGTCAGAAACATACCGAATTTTCGGCACATCCCCGTACATGGCAGGTCGATATAGTTTTTAATACTATGACAGCACTTCAAGTACTGGTTTTAACTGTTAACAATAACACACTCTAATAGAATGAAATTCATTTATAACAATAGACAACACGTGTTGCAATATTCAATTCTGAGTTTGCGACATCTGTGTTGGTAAAAACTATTGATAGAGTCTCAATATTAATGACTTCATATTTGTTGAAGAAAAAGGAATTTGGAACGATGAAACTCATTTTAATAAGTTTCCTTCCACGTCATGAATTTTCAATTAAATTCCTCTGTGCCTTTGAAAGTTTTCATAAAAAAGTGTAATTGAAAGTTATCATAAAAAAGTGTATAACATAACCTAACATATTTTGGTGTATATGCAAATTTATGGGTTGTTTATATAGTGTACAGCGAACGTCTTCGTTTTCTGTTGTTACATATTTTTCTTCCGTTGTACTTATTCATATCTATCTTTCTTGGGTTTGTATTTTCTCACGACTCAATTGACTCTATTGTCTTTCCCTAACCAATACCCGTACATTTTCTGCCGATACTTGATACTTCTTTAGCATTTACCCCTTTAGGGTGCCTCTATCGACCTAAACCCCATCCTCTATATGTTCTGCTTCATTGTCATCCGGTATTGTGTGTTGCGTTTCTAGTTTCTGTGAAGATATATCTTCTTTAATACAAATGAAATAATGAACTAATGACAAGTTTACATATTTTATTTTCCCCGTAATAAAGCAGTCATGGAGTTGAGAATCGGGACTTGGAGGTTCCTAAATATTAAATTAAAATCAAAGCTCCGATGGAGCTGAAACTCGAAAGCCCTGAAAATCTACACGTGGCAAAACTTCGTAGTCATCCAAAGAACTGCTGCATACGTCTGTATGTATTAAGTTATTCCGTAATACGTGAAAATAATCGAATTGTGTGTTTTCGTATGCATGTCGATTTCATTGCAACAAATATATGCAATATACATGTCACAGGTAAACAAATGTTATTTTCATCTTTGACAAATTACTGCGCGGCAGGCTCGTTGATCCGAGACGCAATATAAAAAAACGTGTAATTTGATAAACATGCATATTGTTTTCAATTTATTAATAACAACATCGTATTCAACTCAAGAAAATGAAGAAATATGACTTAAATACACAATGTATACGATTTTGAAAGAAATTTGCGCACTATATTTTATCGGAAGCACGAAGATCATCTTTTAGAGCTGTTAATAGGCTTGAAGCTTCACGTGATTTTTTCTTGTCATATTAATATCTCTCCAGCCATTTCATGGCTTTAGAGATAAAAAAATACCGTATAGCGGGTTATTTTCGCGGGGTGCTAATTTTGGCGTATTTTAGCAGTCCAGCTTAAATCGCCAAAATAAATTCCGCCAAATTTTATCCTACAGTTTATATATGTAAACAAGTATATGAAATTTATAACATTTTCTTAAATTATAACATTTGGAAATTAATTTGTATTAATTAATATTTATCATAACGGCATGGATATCTCAATGTATTGTGGATGTCTAAAGTTTGTATTCAGACCAAGCTGTGTAGGTGACAAATATTTAAAATTACTGAAAATGCAGATATTAATATAAATTACATGTAACTGATTGATTGCAGTAAAAAATAGTTAAAATCAAAAGATAATCATCATTCTTTTCTTTAATATTTCATGTTGATCAACACTTAGTAACAATATTTTTATTATGTATTTTACGTAATCGCGAAAGAAAAAACCGCCAAAATTTTTCGTATACATATTCTCTGCAACCGTCAAAATAACCCGCTATACGGTATATAAAAAATGAATAAAAAGTGTTTCTATTGTCTTTTCTTTCCTCCTCCTCTCCCTTTAAGGCCCAAACCTCCTCTCGAAATTCCCGAAATAAGCACGCCAGCAGCACAAGCAGCGACATGAGCATGCGTGCAGTGAAAAGGAGCAGCCTGATCAGCGAAATGAGCACGTGGGCATACAGCGAATTTGCCGCTTTTCTCAGCACACAACGCAACAATATTCAAGAGACGAGCACGCGAGCAGTACGAGCAGCGAAATGGCACGCAAGGAGTAAAAACGAACAGCGTGACCATACCTATGGCGCGGTATTAGCGTCAAAAATAAAAAGTTTTGCCTATCCTAAAATATTTATGCCTAGCCTTAAATAAAGTTATGCCTAGCCTAAAATAAGTTTTGCCTAGCCTAAAGTATTTATGCCTAGCCTAAAGTATTTAAGCCTAGCCAAAAGTATTTATGCCTAGCCTTAAGTATGGTGCGGTATTAGCGTCAAAAATAAACAGTTCTGCTTAGCCTTAAATGTTTATGCCTAGCCTAAAATAAAGTTATGCCTAGCCTAAGGTATTTATACCTAGGCAAAATTATTTATGCCTAGCCTAAAGTATTTTTGCCTAGCCTAAAGTATAATTATTCCTAGCCTAAAGTATAATTATGCCTAGCCCAAAACAGTTATGCCTAGCCCCAATAGTTTAGCCTAGGCACCAGTAATTTTGCTGGGCCAATCATCTGCCTTGTAACAAAGGATTGCAGAAGCTGGACCGCATTTCAATGCTTCGAGCGGATTTTCGGCCATAGTATACTCTAGGGGTCCCATTACTTTAAGGTTGTTATATTTTTATACCTCCGCTTTAGAGGGCGGTATATAGTGATCAATGTGTCCGTTCGTCCGTCCGATATAGGGGCGACAACTCCTTCTAAACCACCATGTAAAATTCAATGAAACTTTCACAGAATGTCATATTGCCATTATGCACCCATCTCCAAGAATTTGTTGCATGAGAGGGAGATAACCCAATTTTAATTATTTTCTTCACTTATCAAGGGAGATAATAGTAACACAAACCATATCTCTCGTTACATACCAGCGGGATACTTAAAAACTTCGCAGCGGATATGAACATGTTTCGTTTATTAACGTTATCTATAATTCTGTTATCTATATATCGACAGTAAAGAGTTTTTGCTGATACAGAGCTGAATCACATATCCAATGGTATAAGGATTTTTTTAATATCACCCCCTTTATTGAATCAAAATGATTTGCTGAAATTTTTTTAGGGTTACGCGTAATGCAGGTTTCAGCTTGAAAGTTTTTTTTAATGTCAATTCGCAAAACAGTTCATAAAGTTACGATTACAGTCTTAAATCAACGAAAATCAGGCCGGGATTTCAGACTAAATTATAGACATAAATCAATGAATGAGATTCATCATCTATTTCGGTTGCATTGTAATCTGCACATAGTTTTGTCTCTTGGTGTATTTTGATCAATATGAACAAAATTTAAAGAAATGTCTCCTAATTGAATCATATAATATTTGCCATAGATTAGTTTTAAACTTATTCTTTTGTTACAAGTTAATACATCTTATAGAATCCTTCACTTTTTCCATATAATACAGTGATACAATACAAATACATAGGTCAGTAAATATTCAGAATCTAAATATGAATGTAACTTTATGTACAACCAGTTTGATATAATAAAAATGTATATATAATTTAGAAAGTAAAGGGGGGAAATTACAAAATACCGAAGTAACTGTGAATTTATTGGAGTGTTTGTTACCATTCTACGTTAAACGAAAAGATTTCTTGATAGTTATGCTGCACAGAAAGAAAAATACTTGTATTTCTTCAAAAGAAAACAGTGCCGTGCTGCCAAAAAGTAAAATTTCAATATCAAGTTAAGCAAAAATCGATTTTCTAAATATTTCGGCACTTTGGCATGTGTAGAGTAAACACAGTGAGAGTAAAACGAATAGCGTCAACCGATATCTTACCAGTATATGTCTACATTGACAACTGGAATGAACAAGGTTAAATCTGTAAAGATCGGTCCCGGGTTTCGACCTATGGCATATTGGATTTAAATACATCTATCGCCGGAGAAATAGTATCTAATATCGTTGACTAATAAAAATCGATGAGATTTTTGTAATGACATCTTTTCTGAATTTGAAAGAGCATATTGTTTTTGTATCATAAAAAAGAGAAGTAAAGAATAATCTATGGGAATCATCTTGGGAACACGCGAATGGTAAGATTGTTAGTAATTATAATCTAAGCAAAGATGACACAATTAATTAGAATGATAGTGTTTCACAGTTGGAAACAACGGATATGGTTGATATGAACACGGGTGTTAATTAATCTGTATATAAAACAAACAAA